>JAAMXP010003921.1:0-29469 GCA_019693395.1 Ettlia oleoabundans | reverse complement strand
TGGGTTTATGAGGGGGCTTGGTGGCAGGGGCTCAGGACCAGCAACATTATTGGCAGTCTGGTGACTTCTGTTTCGCAACCATTGTGCTTGTGGGCCTAGTTGTACTGCCCACGCTGCCCAGCCCACGTGCTGCATTTACACCCTGATGCAGAGGAGCATGTGCAGTTCTTCATCTACCAGCTGCTGCGTGGGCTTAAGTACCTGCACTCTGCCGGGGTGGTGCATCGTGATCTCAAGCCATCCAACTTGCTGCTCAATGGCAACTGCGAACTTCGCATATGCGACTTTGGCCTGGTGGGTGGGTGCTTTACCTTCCATACCGTGCCGGGCCGACGCTGCAGGCATGTCTAGGAAGATAATCTGCCGCCTCCGATTTTTGCTGTGGCTGCTGATGCATCGCGATTCTTTCACTGTGATGCCTCGCAGGCGAGGGCTGAGGTGAACAACCAGGAGCTGATGGCCGAGTACGTGGTGACACGCTGGTATCGCGCGCCTGAGCTGCTGCTGTCATGCAGCGACTACGGGGCCCCCATTGACATGTGGTCAGGTGGGGAAGGCAATGAACGGTTGGGCAATGAACAGGGGCGCGTGCTGCAGCAACAACCATTGGCAGCTTTTCTGGTCAAGATTCTGACAGTGTTTTGCAGAAACGTCGTATACATCACAGTGCAGATATTTTGTCTGGCCTTACCGTGCAGTGGGCTGCATTTTTGCGGAGCTGCTGGGTCGCAAGCCACTGTTCCCAGGTGGGCATGGCATGCTGTTCCCTTGATAGTTTGCGCTTTTGCAAGGCAGCCGCAGCCCCGAAGTTGCCGGCTACCATCAACTGCACCCATCAGGGCAAAAGGGTCGTGCACAGCACGAAGTCAAGCCCAGTTGCAATGCGATTGTTGCTCACCTACCTCTTTCCAGCCCACCGAAGTGCAGGCAAGGATTTCATCCACCAGCTAAACATGGTTTGTAAAGTGATTGGCACGCCAGCAGCAGAGGAAATTGCGGCAGTGCCCAGCGACAAGGCGCGCTCGTACCTGGCCAGCATGCCCTACTTCCCCAAGGGAGGTAAGGAGGTCGAGCTTTCTTAAACACGAAAATTGTTTAGCGAGTTGGGGGGAATCTATTGGGCATGGACAGTGGATCTCAGCTAAGCAGATTATCTGTGTTGCATGTCAGCTCATGACCCTCATCCCTGTTTGATGCACAATCGGCAGCTTACACCCTTTGATTGTGTTGTCTGTCTGCAGATATGCAGCAGTACTTTCCGAATGCCAGCCCAACAGCCATTGACCTGCTGGACCGCTTGCTGACTTTTGACCCAGGTATGCTGGCTTTACTTGATTAGCAAGATGCATGTGGTTAAGGGCATGACTTGGTAGGAGTGCAAGACTGCCATTCATGGCTTTACTTCTGCTATGTTGCATGCCCTACAACAGTTCACACCTCCTGCTATGGCACCACCCCTGACATCGTGCAGCCAAGCGGCTGACAGTGGGGCAGGCGCTGGCGCATCCCTGGCTGGCCACGCTGCATGACCCTAATGACGAACCAGTATGCCCACAGGTGATATTAGCATGGTCAGGGTGCAATTCCAAACTCTCCGATGCAGTTCCGGTTTCTCAGGCGTCGCGAGATCCGGACTGCCTTCCAGGCCGGCAGTGGGAGGCAACAATCAGCCACACGGGTCCCACGTTTCCTGGTCTGTTGTGCAACCCTCAACACCTCCTTTAGTTGGCGCTGTTGCATGTCTGCAGGCCTTCAACAGCCCCGAAGAGGCAATACCGGAGCCAAGCTTGCAGCAGATTCGAGATGGAATAGTGCGAGAGATGCTATTGTACAACCCCGACGTACAGCACGCCCACGTGCGTTGATTGCGGCAGCTTAGCAGAGACAGGCGATGGTGGGCATCAGGACCCAACATATTCTCGGAACTGTGGGGGATTGCACACTGCCTTTGTTGTCATATTGCACCCTTTGCAACCTTATCTAATTGAGCATGAATGAGTATGGTCCACAACTAACCACATCTACAACTGGTGCAAGTTACAACAACCAAGAGTTCGGGGCATAGTAACTTGAAGACCTAGCGCGCAGGGCAGGGCTGCTCCTAAGACGCTGACAAGTTTCACCTATGTGAGCTCCGGTAGCACATAATGCAAATTCTTTCCCGCTTCTCACAAACACCAGACCTCTGTTGCGGCCTAAATAGTATAGAACAATCGGTGGCGCGGAGTCCTGCTTGAGAACGAGCAGTACTGTACATCGGGGCATGCCAACCCCACACTCTGTCGGTACAGGCAGCCCATCCTGAACGGCCCTACAGACATCGCGGTGGTATGACTACACTGAGACTGTATGATCAGCGGGTTGTTGTGCCGAGCAACCACTGTGCGAACCCTTAGTTTGAGCACAGTTGCGCACTTTCGTAGCAATTCCCTTTCTCTCCTCAAGATACTGAGTTGCTTCAAGAGTCTGCTACTGGCAACAAATACCAACTGCTGCGCTCTGCAGGTGACAGCTGGCGGGCGGCAGGTTGCGAGGCAGCCACTGCGTCATATTTGCACTGCTGCAACACGCACAGTTGAACAACAAATAATGCCAGTACTCCTTAGCTACGCGGAGCTAGTGTCAGCTCGCTTACTAAGGCGCTGCAAACGTTCTCGGCGACGTTTTCCTGGCAGCGGAATTGCACTAACTCACCGTTCATGTCCCAAATACTGGTCCCATGACTGGACCTCTTGATGCCCTCCCAGCAGAAGCGCTGTTGAGCGTATCCAGCGATTCTAAGCGTAAATACGACGCGCACACCTTGAAGTACCTGCGGTCAGTTGAGGTGGGATGGTGTTGGCAGTTTGTTGCGCCGCTGCCAGTGTTCATGGTGGTCCGCTGATTGATTGTTTATTGAAGCTACTTGCTCTGCTGCTGCACGGGCGCCGCGGGGTGTGTGGGCACCCACAGCGCCAAGGCCAATGCCATGGTGCGCAGCATGCTTGAGCAGCGTCTCATCCCGCAGCTGCTGCCCTATTCTTCGATCCAAGCAGAAGTGAAGTATGGCGAGGGAGGCAAGTCCAGGGTAGACTTTGTGCTACATGCATGGGATGCCTCAGCAGGCACTACCTCCGCCAGCATAACGGCCACCATTAGCGGAGCTAATGCCAGCCGGCATCTCAGCAGCATCTGCAGGCGCTGGTGCTGAAGTTGCCCCGCACGAATTGGCGGCAGCAAAGTTGTTTGTGGAAGTCAAATCGGTGACTCTGGCTGACGATTTGCCTGAGGTGGGTGGTTGATTTCAAGCCACAATTGCGCCATGTTGCTAAATATTGAAGCCATTGCCAGACCAGGATGCATTTACAGCAGGCACCGGTGTGGCGAGAGGTTTTGTTGGCATAATGCACTGCTCATAATGTATAATAACACATAATCTACTCCGAGGGATGTGAGAGGTGTCCTGCACTTGTGCTGCAGGGCTCGGGACGAATCGCGCTGTTCCCAGACACTGTGAGCGAGCGAGCGCAGCGGCATGTTCGCGAGTTGACAGCGCTGGCACGTGCTGGCGGCAAAGCAGCGATGGTATTTGCTGTTCAACTATCAGACTGCTACAGATTTGCTCCTTGCGACGAGGTACTGTGGGCACAAGGGAACATCATGTGTCTGCTGCTGGCTTCATGAACTCTTGAATCATTCTTTCAATGTTCGAACCGTCAGCTTTTGCCGGTCCAACAGCCTTGTCCCTAGCCCCTGTCTCGCTCCTCTTAAACATCATGCCCGTATTGTGCTTGCAGAAGGACCCGCAGTATGGTCGGCTGGTCCGTGAGGCTGCTGCAGCTGGAATTCTCATCGTCCCTGTGGTCTGTGTGCTTGATCCAGCAGCGTCCTGCGTGCGATTTGGCGGAATCCTGCCTGTGGATTTGGAGTACAGGTTGCCGATTGATTAAGCTACCCAACTTGACCCAGACTGATCCGAGTGACTTATTGTTAATTACCGAGGGGAATAATACCAATGCTGTTGCAACATGTTTAAAATTTATGGTGGGCAATGGCTGCAAATCTGAACTGTTTTTCAGCATTTCCTGTGACTGAGAGGCTGCTATACTGCAGAGGCGATTGACGATGATGGTGGGATCCTTGAAGTTGAGTGGGGCACATGGTTGCCCGACATTCATCAATGCAAGAAGACTCACCTGTCTGTCGAGAACGATGATGCAGGAATGGGCTGCGTATTGATTGGTTGCAAGCATTGATTGCAACATGTCGGCTTGGTCTGCCAGTAAGTCAACCTGCCCCGCCTCGCAACGCCGGCGCCAGCTCAGCAGCAAGTCTCCATCCGCCTCCCAGAACCCTTGCAACAGGCTGGTGCTCGCCTAACAGGTTTGATCAGCACCCCGCACCTAACAGTGCGGCTCGATCGTGACATGCTCGCGGCTGGTGTCCGGTCTTCACGCCCCTGTTCCTTGGTTACCTCTGGAGGAAGCAGCCTTCTCCATCGCCAGACGAATCGTAACCGGCGCACACAACATCGCAGCACAGCTCTGTGGGTCTGCGCAGCCAACCTCATGTCGCAAGACGAAGCACCTGCTGCCAAGCGGCTCAAGGCCAATGGCAACTCGTGGAAGCACCGAGTAGGCGCCATATTCCACGCCAACGGTGCGCCAGGCGATGGGGTGGATATGCTTGTCGCTGGTTGAGGTCAAGGGCGGCAAGCACCAGCGTCCATTTTCATTATCACACAGAATGGACACCCCACTACTCCAACAAAAATCTCTCGTGACCCCCCACATACTGGAACACTTCTGCAGGCTTGCAGCTGACAGATCACACAATACGTGTGCCGCTTGACCACACGGGTGAGGGTGCAGAGTGGGGCATCTCAATTGCTCGAGATAGCCTCCATCAACCAGTTCCAGTGCCAAGCTGATGTTGATTTGAATTGGAGCAGGTTCGGCTCGTCCTGTTTATCACAAATGGTTGCAAAGGTGCTTTCAGTGGCAGTCCACCGTGCCACACCATTCTACTAAGTTTTCATCCAAGGTATCATTGGCGGCTGGTGGTGAGCTTTGGTGCAGGCCAGGTGCCGGGCACGATCGAGGTATTCTTCCGAGAGGTTGTGCACCGCAACAAAAAGGATGACAAGAGCCTTGGGTACCTGCTGTTCTTGCAGGGTGAGATTTTGCTGCATCTGTCGCATGGGCCTGTGATGTGTGCTGCCTAACGACGGCTAGCGGCTTGCCGCCGACTGCTCCCTCACAAGCTGGTAGCATGCTGCATCTCCCTTGATGGATGCGTGCATGATCCACCCATCTGTTGGATGCTTGCGTGATTCAGTACTCTGAACGTAATCCACAAGTTCGCTGGGGCTCTGGCTACTTAAACTGCTTGGTTGTGCACAATGTTGCTCAGGTGGCCCTGGTTTTGAAGCAGCACGTCCGACCGAATCTAGCGGATGGATCAAGCAAGCATCATCTTACTTTCGCATCATTCTACTGGTGAGCCAGGCACAGCATATAATGACATACCTAGGGCTTCAAGTCTGAGCAGGCATCATCCACTCATGAGCGCTTTTGTATCCAGACCTGTTCTGTTGCCAGGCTGGCATGGCCTCAGCAGCCCCGCAATCAATTGCCATAAATAAGCCCCTTTCACTCACTGTGCAGTCCCTTCTGCTTGTTGCGCGTTCCCTTTTTCCTCAATATACAGCAAACCTGCGTTTCGCTGCCTGCTTGCTACTTCAAGTCTCCTAGAACCGGCCTGTCATACATCTGCACTGGCATGGTGTGCCAGCTTGGCCTCGAGCTGTGCAGCCTGCTGGTTGGGTGGGTTACATGTGTTGCCTGGCCACTTGCTTGCCTCCCTTTGCAGGACCAGCGCGGCACCGGTCGCTCTACCCCCATCACACCTGACAGCCTGTCCCGGCGCGGCTCACCAGCTGAGCAGGCACAGTACCTCAAGTTTTTCAGGTTGGTAGCTGCCATCTGCTCAAGAGAACACTGCAGATAGGAGGATTCAGTTTTAGCATTTCCGAGGGGTCAAAATGCTGTCCTGCTGACAGTTCAAGGATATGCATCAACCCGCTGGGAGCTTGATTTTTGTGTGATGAAGCGCTGGTTGACTCGCAATTGCAGGGCGGACAGCATTGTGTGGGATGCAGAGATGATTCGGCGTGCCATTGTGCCACAGGGCAGCTCCCCGGGCCTCCGGTGGAGCATCTTGGGCCAGTCGTTTGGCGGCTTCTGCTGTGTTTCATACCTGTCGCTGGCCCCTGAGGGGCTGGCGGAGGTGCTGATCACTGGCGGCATCCCTCCCGGCATCACATCACCCTGCGCCGCAGATGATGGTGTGTGGGCTGGCACTGCTGGCAGTTTATTTTATATATGACCTGTTATGACTCGCTGCTGCCCATAGACTGAGGTTGTGGAGCTTGCATACAAATGAGGCTCGCATCCCATCTGCAAGGGATGAAATAGGTTCTCTTTGTATGGTCGTGTCTTGCTGGATTGTTGCTGTGTTCCCATCACTTGCAACCAAGGTTCCTTTCAAGGCCTGTTACATGCCTCATTTTTTTCCTGTCCACTGCCTTGCAGTGTATCGCCGGACATTTCGCCGTGTGCTGCGTCAAAACCAGAAGTTCTACCAGCGGTTCCCTATGGATGTTGAGCGTGTGCAGGCAAGGCCGTTGGGTGGTGGTGGACCTCAAAACTCCCAATCTCACGGCACATGCCTTGCTGGTTGCATGAATGGAACAGGGCTGGTCGCTTGGCACCAGGTGGGGGTTGTATCCCTGCTTCCTTCAGAGCCTTCATTTAACTGGGCCTTCTGTTTGTTTGTTCCCTACGATTGCAGCACATTGTAAAATACCTAGCAAAGCATTCAGAGGGTGTGCTGACTCCCATGGGCAACAGGATCACGCCACGGTGAGCGCGTGTTCTGACACAGACAGCAGTGGACCCTGCATGCTGTGTTAATGAAGGGGTAGAAGCATATCCCGATGGCCCCTTCTCTTGCTTGTGCCACCTTTTGAGATGCGGCTCTTGCTTGTTGGCTCATTCGCAGGAGCTTCCAGTTGCTAGGAATGCCGACGCTCGGTTTCAGCCAGGGCTTCGAGCGGCTCCACTATTTAATTGAGTGTGCCTTTGACGGTGACACGCTCAGTTACAAGTTCAAAAAGGTGGGTGTGCCAGGCACGGCAAAATCGCGCCAGGGGAGCAAGTTTGGGTGGTCTTTGTTTTATTTCCCCCTGCACAGACACCATGCTATCTGTCCCAAGAAGGTGGTGAAGCTTTGGAGCAACCACTGCACGACCGCAGCAGGATCCCTCAAACCCGCCCGATTTGCTCCTTGTCTGCCCTTCCTGCTGCAGGAGTTTGACACGTGGATGTCTTGGGACACCAATCCACTCTATGCGCTGCTTCACGAGTCCATCTACTGCCAGGGTGCCGCCAGCAACTGGTCGGCGCATCGCATAAGGTGAGGGATAATTTGGATTAGATTGAGGAGCGAGGCAAATCTTTTATTGTAATGTCCTGTCGCATATCTGCTTTTAGATGACGCATCGTATATGATGAAGGGTAGCCTGGAGCAATTGAGGAGCAAGGCAATTCCTTGTGTAAAATCCTGTCGCATGTCTGCGTTTAGCCAGCGATGAATGTGCCATGTTGTGCAGGGAGCAGGAGTTCAGCAAGGAGTTTGATGCGGTAGCACAGGCAAATGCCGGCCAACCTGTCATGTTCACAGGCAAGCCAAGAGGCTGCGTGCTCGGTGTGTTTGTTCAAGCTGTATTAAGGGCTTGGCCGGCTCTGGCTTCAACGCCAAAGGCTCTGCATGGCTCTTTTCTGGGATTTTGCAGGAGAGATGGTCTTCCCATGGATGTTTGAAGATTTTGCAGCATTGCGGAAAGTGAAGGAGGCTGCAGATATTGTAGCACAGGAAACTGGTGAGTGGCAGCAGTGGCTGGCAAGCAGGCAGGGTTTTAGAAGCAGGCCTCCACTTTGCATGCGCATTTGGGGGCTTAATCCGTAGCCAAGGCTTTCTTGTGTGGCTTTGAAAATTGCTGCGCCTTTGTTAATGTGCAGACTGGCCAGGGCTGTATGATGTTCAACGATTGGAAGGCAGCACTGTGCCTGTGGCCGCTGCGACGTACTATGAGGTAAAGGCTGTTCTTGCGTGCGTGTATGGTAGGCTTTCACCGCCAATCTGGAGGTTGGTTGTCGTATGCAGTTGCTCGCAATGGGTGCAAATAAGGTGAGCGGTTCAGGTTCAGGAGCCGGAACCCTTCTTGCACATTGCAGGACATGTTTGTGGACTTTGACCTGGCACAGCAGACGGCAGGCCACATCAGGGGAATCCGCCAGGTGCGTATCTCATGCCCGTGCTTTTGCCCTGTTTGGACCTGTGTTCAATTACCAGCTATAAGTTATGTCTTGTTGCGACTTGCGCATGCTCTCATACTGCGCGCTGGAACGCGCCCTTAGCCAAATCTGGCAACAGCGATTCGATTCCCCCCCTCGTAAATGATGCAGTGGATCACAAATGAGTACCTGCATTGCGGCATTCGCGAGGCAGGCGTCACGATCCTCGAGAAGCTGCTCAACATGGTCCGCGGTGGCATCCTGCTGCGGTAACAAGCTTCACCCGTCTTGGTTCTTTGATTCATGCATTCAAACATTAAAATGATGATTTAGTTAAGACAGCCTCGTTGTGGCCAAGTAAGAGTGAGAGTTTCGAGTCTGGTGCAGTTTCACAAGTAAGTCAGCTGCTTCAGCTGCTGCTTTGTGCGTCACGGCCGCCTGGTTAACATGGATGGTTGTGAGCTGAAGCGGAGGTGACTTGCGACAAAACATACACGAGGAGAGTGTCGTTTCACGGAAAGCAAACAGGTGGAGTAGGTACCTAAAGCACGGCACGAGCAACGCCAAGTGCTAGAAAACCACCAGCAGCTGCCAGCATGACTGCTCTATGTACTGGGCCAGTGGGCTGACTAGCATAGTTGTGTGCAAAAAGGTAGGCGCTGGCAGCCAGACACACGCCGCTGCCAATGACGCGACACTGGAAGCAATCTTTGGGGCCTGGCCGCTGCAACTGCGAAGCCTGCTGCCCTAGCTGCGCGTTCTCATCAGCAGTGCTCCCAGGCTTCATGCTGACCATGCTCCCAGACAAATGAGCCAGCTGGCATCACTGGCACTCCGTCCAAACGTTCACTTCTTCTTGCCCTTGGTAAGTGCCTCCTTGGCGGCTTTCAGAGCAGCTTCTTCCGCCTGCAGCAGCACCAACACCTCTCTAGAACGCTTGTGCAAAATGAGACATGCCCGCTGCAACCATGAGCAGGAAAGAATAAGCTCCAGCCGCACACCTTTTTCTTTGCAAGGAACGCCTTGTCGTCCTCCTGCAGCTAAGCAGGCATGGGACGAGTATTACAAGTGGCATTTGGGGCAATGCGCAAACACTGGGTCACAGGCAGTAGGATGCAGGTCATGCCCCTGTTCATCAAGCATTGCTACGCACGTCGTAATCCTTGGCACCCTTCTTTGGCGCCTGCAGCATGGTGGTTGAAAACAAGGATGCTCGCAAGTTAGCGGCATACTGACTAAAGCATGTTGTTTGCGCAACACACAGGCTGCCGGGCGCTTGAGTCACGGAAGACACTTGCCTTGAGAGGCTTGGCTTTACCACCGTCCTTCCCTGTTGGCAAGTCGGAATAAGCATAACTGAGTTCAACTGACATTAAGTGCCTTTAGGCTTGGAGCGTACCAGCACAGGGTTCAGAGCAATTTGGCGGCCGAGGTGGCGGCAGCGGCAGTAGTAGCAGCAGCGGCAGCTTCAATAGTTTTTGTTCAAGCGATAATATGGCCCAGAGAGATAAACAGCCACTCCTCCGTGACAAATTCCCGTGTTTACAGCAGTGAGGGGCAGGCGGGTCAACTCGATTCATCACCTCGCACCTGGCATGCTTTCTGCGTATTTTCGCTATGTTATTATTTTACTGCTTTCCTGCAGGCAACAACTTTTCAGCCGTTGAGAGAAAAAATAGGAACACCACTAGACATGCTATACAACCTGAAAACCTGCCTGATGCCTGATGCCTGACAAAGCTAAAACAGGCCTGGCATCAGCGGCTGTCCTATTGTCAAACCGGCGGCGGCAAGGCGGTACGCTGTACTGCCGTGGCAGCTCTGGCGGCCTGTTCCGGCGTTTGGCTGGAAGGCCAGGCAGCGTTTTCTTCGCCAGCCACGTTTTATAACATCCACAATCAACTCAACAACTCGTTCGACACTGTGTGTGCACCTCTAGCGGTCCCAAGCGCAACAGCGACTTCACAGCACTGCCAACAGTGCATCGCAGCCCCAAGAGCAGCGGCACATCTCACAATGAGCGGTGCCGCCGTCAAAAAGCGTAAGGCAGCGGTAGCCAGTCCGACGACCTGCACTACCGTAGGAGCAGCAGGCAGCAAGAGCAAGAAGTTAGCAGGCAGCATTGACTTGCTCATGGCACAGTTGGAGGCTACAAATGCCTCCTTTTTGCAGTCTGCTGCCACAAGCACCTTGCAAACGCAGCTGGCAATGGTCAAGGTGAGATTTTCAGTCCCATTCCTCGGGTTCACCAGCCCAATCGCGATTGCTGCTGCGCCCCTAACCTGCCCATCCTCTCTGGTATCTCATGTCGGAATCTGTTCCGGTCCCCAATCTCGGGAAGATAGAAGGGACCCGACTACGACCCCAGTGTCATATTGTTCTCCAGGCAACGTCGCTGGAGGCCGCTATTGCAGCCTCCACCAAAACCGTGACAAGCCCCTCTCTGAGTTCCCTGCCCGTGGATCATAAAGAGCTTGCGCGCCGCATGGAGCGGCAACAGCGCTTCAAAGAGGAAAAAGCCGCAGCGGCAGCGGCAGCTGGGATTAAGCACCCACAAAAGACACTGGTGGCAGCGCGGTCAGAGCAGGGAGTTGGGCTTGGGCAAAACCAGAGCTTGGAAAAAGAGTACTTGCGCCTGACCACCCTGCCCAGGTGCGGCACTCAGAATTGCATGAGCGGCGCTCAAAATTGCATTAAATGTTTCGCATGTCTAGATTTTTAAACATGCTGCACATGCCAAACTGCAAGCGGAATGCATGCCAGTACTGTCTGCTGCAGTATGCTCAGCCTGCAACCCTGCAACTTTCTGCTCCACCGCACCGCCTGCAGTGTGGCAGATGTGCGGCCACCAATGGTGCTGCGGCAGGCGTTGGATCTTGTCAAGCAGCGGTGGACTGAAGGGTGGAACTACAAGGACTGTTGCAGCCAGCTCAAGTCGATTCGGCAGGATCTCACCGTGCAACATTGCCGCACCCAACTGACAGTGCAGGTGCTTGGCTGGTGCTCACGGATTGCGGCTGGTTGCAGCGGTTCAGTGCAGCAGGCCCTCACACGACTTTGAAAATGACAAGTCAGAAGGGAGCCGCATTGTGGCAAAGAACTGCCTCTACAAGCTGAAGCCTGCCGTTAGACAATAATGTTCATCTGCAACCGCATGGTTTAAGCCCTCAACGGAATCACTAGATCCCTAACCCTGTTTGGCTTGCAGGTGTATGAAACCCATGGGCGGATTGCCATTGAAGTCGGGGATCTTGCCGAGTACCGCCAGTGCCACTCAGTGCTGCAGCAGCTATACGCAGATGGTCTGCCGGTAAGCCGTCTGTGTGCTGCATGTGGACTGGCGAACTGCTGGGTCAGTCAGGCATGGTGGGAACGCTGGGATAGCAAAGCTGTTGTTGGTAGTTGACTTAAAACCCATGCTTTGCTCTCGAGAAAGTGGAAAGGTTGTTCTCTTCTTTCTTCCCTTTGTTTGCTGCATGGAAGGGGGAGCAGCGTGAGTTCACTGCATATGGCCTGTTGTATGCGGCAGCCACTGGGCACGACGTTCTAGCCCATGAAATGAACGAGGCGCTTTCCAGCAAGAACAGCAGCAGCAGCAGCAGCGGCGGTGGTTGCAGCAGTAGCTGCAGCATTCTGGCCGGCGATCGCTTTGTGGGGCATGCGCTGGCGGTTTGCCGTGCCTACTTAGACGGCAACTTTGTCAGATTTTTGCGGCTGTATGAGGACGCGCCTCGCATGGCTCCATACCTGATGGACTTGCTGCTGACCAAGCTGCGGGGAAGGGCATATAGTAAGCAGAAACAGGCGGCATGGGCTGTTGCGTTGTGGCTGGTTGCTGCGAAATCTGTGTACCGTTCTGCATCCCTTGGTGGCAAAGCTTGGCTGCCTATTTGGATGCATGTTTATAGCACTTATAGTACATTACACTGAAATGGCATATGTGCCCGCACTCTAGCGCTCTACTTAGTCTCGTTGCTCCTTGTTTGCTGCATCCGGCAGGTACCGTGCTGGCCGCCTTCCTCCCCACAGTTCCACTAGCGGCGCTTGCCTCATGGTTTGGTTTCAGCAAGAAGAGGGAGGCCGCAGCATTTCTGCGGGAGCGAGGCGCAGTTGTGGTGGACGGCTGCTTGGATATCAAGGAGTCGCGAGCGGCGCAGCAACGAATGCAGCAGTTGCAGTTAAGGGCAGCCAGAAGTTCCGACTGACCGGTGGGCTGGGCATACTAGCATGCCTTGCAAGCTGCCAATCGCTGGTGTATTACAGGTTTGAATGCCTATAACAGTAAGCGTAGCAGAAAGGCAGCAACTAGGACACCGGACTGGTAGCACCACCGATGCTGAGTCATGCGTATGGACCCTTTGGTTCGGCAGCGGTACAGCGGCACACTGCCACAGCGGCAGCACCATCAGTGCACAAAGCAGCGATTTGCTCGTCAGGATCAGACGCTCCATTCGGCAGCACTTCAAAAGCGGATCATAGTTACATGCAGGAGGGAAGCGCGCGAGCCGAGATGGGCGTTCCTGCAGCGCTTGTCGCAGCGCTTCCTGCTTGCCTCCTTGAAGCAGTAGCGCTAAAGCTGCCTCAACTGGACAGGTGTGGGGTTGCCGCACGTCTATGTTTCCATTCCGCCCGAGGCAACGCTTCCCACCCCGCAGCCCTCGGCGTTTTGTTGGAGCACCCAGACAAGCATGACACAGCGACAAAAAAATGGGAGACTGCTGTGTATCACGTCTGAAAGGCTGCCTTGCCGCCTGCCGCCAGCTTGACTAGCTGGTCGTTCACTATGGGCTCTTTGTTGACAAGAGGGTCTCTGTGGCATGCTGCATGGAGGCTTGCAGGCTCAACATGACCCTTGTCAACCGGCACTGGCGTGACTCGCTGCGTAGCTCGCTTGTCCTTTGGGCAAGCACGGAGCTGGAACTGAACGGCGATTCGGAACGCACGGCGCAGCAGCTGGCGTTTGTGATGTCCCGCGCTAAGGTCTGCTTCAGGCTGCCTGCCTTCTCCTGTTGTTGTGCAAGGTTGCACCGGACTGCCTGAGAACATGGTTGCGCTTCTCGTTGTAAGCCTTTGGACTTTCCCATGCTCACATTTTCTCGTTCTTTTCCAAGCAGCTCCTTCCAAATCCCCCACTATCCACAATGCCCCTTTCTGCCCTGGACTTTTCAATCCTACAGGGCATCCAAGAACTGGAGGTGTCCATCAGCGCTGACACCGACTGGCCAGACCTTGCGTTCATGCTGGGCATGCTGCACACCACGCTGCGCAAGTGCAGCGTGGTCCGGGCAGATCACGGCTGCGAGCTGCCAAGCGCCAGCTGCGCCTGCATCTACGCGCTGCGCTGCCTCACCAGCCTAGACCTTGATGACTGCTGCACGACTCTTGCGCCCGCCATCAGCCAGCTGACCGGCCTGCGAGAGCTGCTAGTCAGCACAGACAGCGGGCCCAGCCCGGAGTTTGAGGTGCCGCCACAAATGAGCTGCCTGGTGCACCTCAGCCGCCTGGAGCTCACCAGGTGCTGCGCTGCTGGTTGCTCTTCAACCACCTTTTTGGATCGCACAGGGCTGACTTAATATTGGTGCAAGTGCGCTTGACAGTAATCTCCACCATGCCAATTGTATTGTCGATGCCTTTTGCGCTGATGACATCCTTGTCTATGATTGAGTTGTTGCGCTTTGCACTCACATTGTGTATCTGATTTTGCCTGTGGCCAGGTGCACCTTCCAGCTGCCCCGGGAACTCAGCATGCTGACCGGCCTGCGACTGTTGAACCTGGAGGGAAGCGACTTGTCAGACTGCTTGGGCAGCTTGAACAGCATCTTGCAGCAGCTTACGCTACTAGAGGAGCTGGACTTGGAGGGCTGCTGCTTGCCAGGTGGGTGCAGCAATTATCCAGGTAGCTGCTGCAGGGGTTTTAGCTTTTCATAGCTGTCAGCGCAAGCTGCTGGCATGCCATCTCAGCATGGCACTGGTGCTGGCGCTACTTGGTCTAGACTTGCTTTCGTGGACGACCCATGTCCTTCCGCAACTCACCCAATTCAACCTACCTGCTGTGCGCTTTCCTGCCCCATTGCAGACATGCCTTCTGCCATGTCATGCCTGGTCAATCTGACCACTCTCGGCCTGAACAACGCCTTCCCGTCGCACTCCTGGGATGCTGCCACCTTTGACACCAAGCTGGCCTGCCTTACCAGCCTCCAGGGCCTGCGGTATTTGGAGTTGGGCGAAATCGAGCTGACAGCTGTACCACTGTCCGTGGCTGGCCTGGCGAACTTGCAAACGGTGCGCCATTGCAAACTGTGAAGTGGCCCTTTGCGGCCGCACAGCTGGGTTCGTGCAGGGATGTGGGTAGTCCCTGCTTGCACTGGTGGCTTGTATGAAATCATTCGGAATTATCCTTAGAATATAGTGCCATGCGCGTAAAAATGTGGCAGCTTGATTCTTGTGATGCTGCGCCATGGGTTGCAAGTACTAAAAACAGCACAAGGTTAGCAAACTTCCGATTACAGCATGTCACTCGCTGCGTGCTTGCAGCTGAAGCTTGGGCTCAACCCGCTGCGGGAAGTTGCGGATGGACCTTATCTTGAGTCGCTGATGCACCTGGACGTGCGGGGCAGCCGGCTGACTACTCTGCCACAGGTATTGGCACATATGTGCAGCTGAAACTTGTATACTATGCATGGCGCTCCCTCAAGTGCAGCTGACAGCCTGTTCCATGCCATACCTTCAAACCTTCTTCGCATTCTGCTTGCAATGACATGTTTGGGCGCTGGTCATTTTAGTGTGAATGTTCAGCCTCCACCCATGAGCGTTCCTGCCTGCAGCACTTGACGCGAGCACAGGAGCTTCAATTCTTGGGCCTTTCCTGCTGTCATGACTTGGCTTTTGACAGGTGCCTGGTTGACACAGCAGAGTTGTCAGAGGCTGCCTGGATCAAAGCACAAGTATCTCAAATGTTTTCTAGGCCCTGTTTTGTGTTTATGTACCTTAGCTGGTCAATCCTAGTCTTACCGTGCCCCTGTTGATTCCTTGGGTGCAGCAATTTGGCCCAGGAGGTTTTAGGCAAGCTGTGCAGCCTGGAAAGCATCACATTGTGCGGGCAGCAGACGGGCACAGTTGACTCCGCCCGATGCATGCTGCAGCTTGGGAAAATGCTGCCAAATCTTCAGGTGGGATATCTGAGCGCTGCTGCTCTACGCCAGCCACAAATTCCCAGCAGGATGCTGGATGTCCGGTTTGCGGCATCCTATCTAGACATCCCAATTCTGTTTGGGGAAACTGGATGGATTGGACAGTCCTGTTCCTGTCTGGGAAAGAATCTTTCCTAAAATTCCAAGTCCAAGCATGGTCTGGATAGCTGGCCGCCATCCAGCCCATCCCATCCTCCCTGTCTTTCCAAAGGATGGTCTGGACGGCGGCCAGCTATCCAGCCATCCCATCCGTCCAGTCTTGCCTCTGGTCTGGCTGATGCATAGCCATCCCATCCTTTCTGTCTGTCCAAGGCTGCTGCAACACTCATCAGGCTGGCTTGCTGCCAATCAGCCCAACTGTTAGGGTTATGTGTGTTTTGGCAGTCCAGAGGTGTGGGCTGTTGGGGTTCTAGCTGGCAAGCGGCCGGAAAGCCGCCGCAACGCTGCTAGGCCACTGCCCGGAAGTCAAGGAAGGATGGGAATGGCTGGATGGATGGGAGGGTCCGGGTGGGGGATGTGGCCGCTGCCGGCTGCACTGCAGCCAGCAGGCATGCCATCAACCACTATCCAGCCTGGAAGAATAGTCTACTCTTGGCAATCTCTCACGCCAGCTGGGTTTGGGCAGCCTTGTGTCCTCACCTCTCTCATTATGTACTGTCAGGAATCGCTGTTTGACCTGATGCTCAAGTATGCATCTCCTCCTTGCGATGTACACACGTGGTGCAGATCACCAGCCACGAGGAGGCAGAGGAAGAGTATTACGATGAGGAAGAGACAGATTCAGAAGAAGGTGAGGAGCTTTCACTTTCGTGTCATGAACTGGTTGTGCCAAACTCCCAAGTGCCATCTGGAATGTGGAGCTGAGATGTTTGCACAGTCTGCCAGCAAGTGCACAGTCATTAGGTTAATTACCTGCCCGGGGCCGCCTGTCATGCTAGTGCGACGGCTTACTCAGGAGCAGTCATGCTTGCATTCTGTGTGGCGTTCTGTGTGTGCCGTACAGCCAATGCGGTACAATTAACTGCAGCTACAGCACGATTATTGCTGTCTAATTACAACTTACCTCGAATCGGTAAGTTCGTTTGTGGCAGATGAGAGCGAGTACGACAGCGAGTATGTGGATGAAGATGAAGAGGAGGACGAGGAATTTGACACCGAGAATGAGAGCGAGCAGAGCGATGTTGACCCCTGGGCCCTCAGCGACGATGAGAGCAGCTTGGATGGCTGGCCGCAAGGCCTCCACCTTGGTCCAGTGGCAGATGGAGAGCACGCTTGAGTATTGAATGGGCGCATACGTCGCGTACACCTGTTCATAGTGTATTTTTTTCTGATTGTTCGCACAAATACTGTTTCCTGTATGCATGTATGGCATTGCAAAGTTGCAATCTCCCTATGTATTAGTAGCATACAGCAATACGCTGTTGTTGTAAAGTACATGTCCTTCAGGAAGAAGGCGGCCGATTGTGTGCTGACCAGTGGCAGTTCTGGAGGATGTAATGCAATGCAGCAAGGGCAGGGGTGTATATGTTTGTGTAAATAACAACAGAATCCTATTCCTGCTGTTCCAAGCCTTGGAGTAGCGACCTGATTTTTCCTGCATCTTCTGAGTCTGCTGGCGCCCGCGCAAGAAACTCTCTGAACGTCTCTATGCACTCTGGATAGCGCTTCAGGCGGTACAGAAACACGCCGCTGTCCCGGAGCTCGTCAATGTCGCCGGGCCGCGTGGCGCGCATGTACTGAAGGATGGCGACAGCAGGGTGAGGGATGGTGTAGGCAGGAAGGGTGGCAGTGTTAACAAACAAAAACAACTACTAGGGGCGTTTCTGTTGAATGCTGGTAGTCTTTATGTTGCTGGTAGTTGCATGTAAACAAAGAAAGTACCAAAGCACCTCACGTCTCCCTCCAATGGCAGTCACGGGCACGCGCACCAAGAACCTCACGCTAACACCTTAAATAACCGCACCTGGCTGATGACGAAGGCGTTAGCGTAGTCCTCGCGGAGTTGAACATAAATCTGCTTCAAATTGTTCAACACGCGAGCCAGGATGGTCCTGGGAGGTACCGGCTGCTTCTGGGTCAGAAAAGCAGGATCTAGCTTTATCGGCTGCTTGTAGATCTTAGTCAGGGTTTCCTCCGCATCTTGGAGGAAGGAAACCTGGCCGTCTGCAATGAGCAAAGCTAACTGGGAGGTTGTTCGCGCTCAACCACCAACCAATCTGCAGCAGCATGCATCCATGGGATAAAAAGCCCTGCCCCCTGCCACGTACCAAAGGGATTGATCAAAAACTCCAACTCTGGATCGGCGGGGCTTATGAAGAAGTGACCAGGGATGTTCACCCCAACGAGAGACAGGCCCAGCCGCTGCGCAACCTGCAGGGGGGGATGGCCCAGCCAGACATATTTTGGGGCAGTCCTGCAGTCAATCAAATGCGATAGAACATGTTGCCGCAGCCTCCGCTGCTGCTCATGTCATTGTAACTAGCTTTTTCCCAAATCCACCAACAAATGAACCTGTCAGTGCGGAAACGGGCTGCCGATCCTTGTCTCACCTGCATGTACACGATCGAGAGTGAGATGGGAATGCCCAACCGCATCTCCAAAACCCGATTCAAACACGAGTTGTCAGGATCATAGAAGTTGGCGGCATTGCCCTTGAACCCACGATCCTGGTACAGATGTGCGCTGATGGCTTGCAGCATCCTCATGGGGTACTGGCGGTCTGGCAATCTCCCTTCAATCTGCACAGCACCAATAAACAAAAGAAAACACAGCAGATGCAAGTGCAAATCAGTTCTCCACAGGTACAATAAAGGTCTGCAACCACCTTTGTGTGTTTATCGCATGTGCAGGAGAGCTGGGTCACAACAAAAGTACCTGCACCGCCAAGTCATCCAGCTGCTCCACAACTGAAGCATGGTCGAGTAGCGGGTATCGGTGCCGGGCAATAAGGGTGGTGGCTAGCAGAATGTCAAGCTTGTCGTCATCTGGCTGCTGCATCAGCATGCGGTAGTCTTCCAAGGCCTGATGGGCGCTGCAAAGAGGAAACCAGAGTGGTTAATAAGCAAACTGGCGTTGAGATGTGCCGCTCATGCGTGACTCGGCTGCACGTTGCTGCAGCAAACATGGCAGGCCAACTGCGGAATATTGACTCACGCTACGGCTCTTTGGAAGCCCTGCTGCAGGTCTGCAGCCGGGTCATCATCATCTGCTGCTGCTCGACAGCGGAGCGCTGGTCGCGGTCGCCGCCTCGAGCGGCAGCTGGTGCCAACAACTCGCCAGCAGCAGCGCGTGGGACGCTGCATTCTGCAACTGGCTATAGTCGGCATGCCGATGTTGCTACTGCTCGTAAGGGAGGGAGCCGTGAGCTCGCGGTGCCCATCAGAATTTCGCCGGCGATGGGCCAAGCAACAGATTAACACAGAGTATTGATCAGCTGTCGCCGGAATCCCTGGCTGCTTTTCGCCATGTTCTAACCGAGCTGAGACACAAAATGTAGTGCTAGTCTGTACCTTTCGCCACTCGAGATCGGATGAGGCGGAGTTCATGCGGCAGTGTTCGTTCGGCACTCTACCAGCGATCCACGGACATCAGCAAGAGTCAAACTAGCTAGATCATCATGCTTGCCCTGTCCGCAAAGCCCTTCGTGGTGAGTCGCAGATGCCCGCCCGCTCGGAGCTCAGCCCATTGCAGCTTGGCCCCTCTTGACCCTTAGTCGTCGTTCGAGAATGGATTTACGAGCCTGTTGTTGCCTTGGCTGCCCTGCAGGCCGCCCCCGCCAAGGCCCAGGTGGCTCGCAGGCAGCAGGTTGTGGTGTGCGCGCAGGCGGCTCCCGAGCAGCAGCCAGTGGAGAGGCGCGCGATCCTGGGTCTGGCCGCAGCCGCTGGTGGGTAACCCACGCAAAAGTCTCAGCATTGCCAGCCACCGCGCTCCAGTTTGATGCCGCTTCTTACCAGTCTGCTTTTTAGTCCTATTGTAGCTTCGAACAGCCATATTGCCGATTGTATTTTCAGCTTTGTCAATCAATACTCGTGCAACGTGTATTTCCAATGTTGTCGCGCAGTGCTGAGCCTGGGCGCCGCCGCCGCTGAGGCAGCGCAGCCCGCCCCCAAGAACATGTACCGTGCCAGCTCCGAGGGCTACACCCTGGAGGGCACCAAGAAGCAGGTGGGCACCAAGCTGTGGTATTCCAAGTGACAGACCTTGATGTCCATTCACTGCCAATCGCCACATGTGGGAAAGTGGGAGCCGTGAGAGCCTTGTGTCTTGTGTCCACTTGCGTCTCATCACTCCCTTCCGTGCAGGGCATCAGCGCCAAGCGCCGGAAGCAGCTGCTGGCCAAGCTGAAGGCACAGGCCACTCAGCAGTAGATATATTTCAATCCAGCTGGCTGGAATATGGCGTAATACGCCCACACTTTGGTGCTCTCCCACCACACCGGTCTGTTCGACAATACGCTCCGGCGTCGCCCCAGTTTTCTGTCTTGCGTGCCTCTGGCCGCTGCCGTTTTGTGCACAACACTCCACTGCTCCCGAGGAGAAAATTTGTGACGTGTGTAAGTATTGCAAAACCTGAACCTTACAAGGTCTGGTCCCTCGAGCGAGCATGGGAAAACCAGGTTCCGGGGCTTGATCAGAGCATTTGCTGAGTCAGAACTACGTCAGTCAAAATACACATGTCTGCTGCTCGAGGGTTGGCGCCGCACTTGGTGCTGCTGCTGTTGCTGATGCCGCTGCTTGTCACTGCCCTTGTTGCTATGCCTGTGCCGGTGGCGGTGATGCCGCTGTTGGTCCTGGTGCTTATGCTTCTTCTGCCAACGCTCACCCACCTCCGCTTGTTCTTCTGGGCCCTCGTCCATCCCCCACCTCCCACCGCTGTCGCTGCCAACCTCCCTCTCATCGTCTGACAAGCTGCGCTCGCGATGCCTCCGCTTTCTTTGCCGCTTCGACTGCTGCTGTTGCTGCTGCTCATCATCCACTGCACCACCCCACCGTTCCTGTTGGTTCCTCCTCTTCTTCTTCGAGTTATCCGAAGGTCGTGACGGGGAGTCATTTAACGGTGCAGGCGGGGCTCGCAAAAAGAGAACCGGATCAAGCCTGCATACACCAGGGATGCTTCACAAACACTATTGTGCCGTTGCTTCTGAGCACATGGTTCCCCCTGCTCAAACCATACCGACCAGCTTCCATATTTGGCGAGCATACAGCTTGACATCAGTCGCGCCTTCCTGTATGGTTTTAAATGTGCAACCAGCAGGCCACAGGCAGAAGCCTACCGTATGATGCGCTGCAACAGAGAGGCACCCTGCTCAGCGGGCGCTGTGAGCTGGCAGTAGGCCCAGTCAAATGCCATGCGTACCTGCAGACGTAGCACAGGCGGGATTATCAGCTGCAGCAGCTGCAAGCTGGAAAATGTAAAATTTAAGGGAAGGAAAATTTCTTAATTTCTCTGCATTAAATAAGAATTTTGTCTTAATATATAATTTTAAGAGATATATTAAGAAATTTTCCTTCCCTTAGAAGAAGGCATGCCACCAAGCGACAAAGGCCAGGCATGTTTCAAGAAGTGCAGCTGCCATACCCTGCTGATGTTGTAGCTGTTACGCCCAAGGTCGTTGCTAGGGTCGTTTGGGTCCTCCACAGCAAACAGGAAGGGCCGTTCAGGCTGCATAAAGTGAAAACAAGCATGTGAAACCACCAGGTTGGTGGATTTAAGCTTACGAAAGTTAAGCTACAAAGTCTCAAACAGGACAAGAGGGATATCCAGGACGACAGCAGGCTAATCATAAAAGCATACGACCTGAAAGCGGACAAAGGCACACTTCAACACAGGCACTCCTCCGCACCTGGAAGAAGCCCTTTGCTCGCTTGTTGAAGTACGAGCCGCCCCTTCGACAGCTCACGCCCACCTGGCAGTACATGAAGAGTGCCTTGGGAAGCATGCATTGGATATTGACCAAGGTAGAATGCTAGGATGTCAGCTTCACCAGTTCCTGGTTGTGTGCACAATACAACCGGCCAACCACTAATCGTTCAAGATCTGCGTTACCCCCACCCCACCCCCACCCCACTGGCCGCGCCCACCTCAACATTGTTCAAGGACCTGCCATAAAGGCGCAGGAAGTCCACCAGCAGCACACCCAGACAACTTTCTAGTTTTCCGGCAGGTGCCGAGCTCTTGCCGCTGCCGTAGCGGTGAGCGCTGGCTGCAGTGGTGCAAAGGGATGCGAAGGCTTATAAGCAGGAACGAAGACAGAGCTGCCAAGCCCGACAGATAGGGAAATGCAGGCAAAAGAAAGCCTCAAAAGCACTGCTATTTGCACAGTGAAAGGAATGGCAAAAACCTTCAATCTATGTTTAGCATAGGACATTACCATCCGCCAGCAAGGGCTCACCTGGTGGCTGCCGCGAGGGGTGCAGCTGCAGAAATGCTGCAACCATGACCAGAAGCGCATAACTACCCAGCCCGCCCGAGTAGACCTGCAATACCAGGGCAAATCTTGCGTGTTATATCTGAATCTCGGTGGTTGGAAAGAGTCAGGCAGTCGGGCGCTTTGCCAAAGCAAAGAGGCAATGTCCGCTAGAGTTGATGCTCTGCAATATGTATCTCATGTTCAATACACCAAGCAACGATCTGTTGGGCGTAGCTCTCACCTCGTTCAACTCCCGCTGCTGCAAAAACACCTTGAGCACCATAACCAGCGGCCGCATGGGCGGCAATGAATCCATGAGCGCTCGCACATTCTCAGCAGCCTGCATGCCGCAGATGTAAAGGGGCAATGCTTCTTGCTTCATCAGCCACAAAGTTGCATTCGCATGCTTCAACATGCACCACCACGCCTCCATACTGGGCATGGTAGGCTATCAACCAAACATGGTACGAACTTAGTTGTGAATCCCAACCACAGTGGACAGCACACACACAGGAGATTGCTTCTCAGAAAAAAATGCATCACCTCTGGGCCGTTTGCCACATCAAACGAGATGTCAAAGTTGTAGCTGCTCTCCGCATCCTCAAACTTCACGATTGGGACCTTGGCCTTTGCAATGACCTGCACAACAACACAAAAGAAAGACTAAGCGTGGCAAGGAAAGGAAAACTGGAAGTTGAAGGCATTTCAAGCACGGCAGTCGCACCAGCCAATGACAGGTCCTGCAACTGATGTGCCGATGCATACAAAATACATTCAACTCTGTTTTGGGCGCTTGTTGTCGAAGATAATCCACACAGAGTTGAATCAAACAACCAAGCACCCCAGACCTGCCTGCATATTTTTGGCCATGTTCTTGCGGGCCAACGAGGTTGCCAGCGCCTTGAGTCCCTGCGGGATGTCCATGCAGCCGCTACTAAGTATGACGGCATCCACATCCGAGGTGGGCAAATAAAGGCCTGCGCAAATGCACAATAGAAGCCAGGGTGAGGGGACTGACAGTCGAAACTGGCACTGCTGTGAAAGCGGTGGTCGTGTTGAAGGAGTTGCATGTGCAATTGGGGCTAGACCACAATTGACTGCCAGCACCCTGCCCGTTAACAGCAAATGTTTTACAGCCATCACACATAATACAACATGAGAGATGAGGAGTGCACTAAAAAGGCATGAAATTGGCAGCATGACCATGACGCCAAGCGGGTTCACAGCCCACAGACCAGCCAGCAGAACAATTCATGTCCCAAGCCACCTTGCAGTACCTGTGGCAAAGGAGCCAAAGACCTGCAGCTTGGCCTCGGGCCAGATGCTGGTGATGACTTCCTCAATCCGATCAATGGCAGCCTGCCGCAGAGACTGTTCTTCAGGTGAGGGAGCCAGGTAGCGGCAGAACTCCACAATCTCTGCAAAGGTGGCAGGGGTTAAGGAGAGACATGGAAGTTGATTTACTTTTCTACGCTTGGCATTTCTACACTTGGATAACTGAATGCACAAAATTTCACGTTTCCGCAAAAGTTGTCCGAGGCAGGCAGCTAAATAAAGGTCGAGGACACATGAAAAATCATGTGGCCTGGCCTACAAGCACCCGCTGCAGGGGGAATGCATGCAGTGCCAATCCAAGCAGGGCACATGCCTTGGTGTAGACGGAGCAGAGGGCTGCGGATGCCTCTGAGCGATGCCAGCCAGGGCACTTGTTTCAGCTCCTCTGGTTTGCTGCTGCCAGCTGGCTTCGCCTTGTCTGCTGCTGCTGCCGATGGGTCCTCAAGTATCCCCAGAGAGATGTAATCATCCAGCAGATTGCCAACAACTCCTGCTGATCCTGGCTTCTGCCCATGTTGCTGCTGTGACTGCAGAATTACACAGCACGATGTAAGCGGCTGGATGCAAGCTGGCATTCAGAACACGTTCCGCAGCTGGCTGCCGGTGGAACAACCTGCGCAAACAGGCCATCGGTGTTTAGCAACGCACCTTGTTGGCTGCAGCAGGTGCATCCAGCGAGATGAAATCGTCTATCTCATCATCCAGCTGTGGCTGCAGCGATGCAGGCTCCACTGCCTGCTCCCGCTGCCCCACCACAGCTAAAGCGCCGCTGGCAACCGTGCTGCCGTCGCCCGTCGGGCGGGTGCCCAAAGCGAAGCCTGACGCGCCGGCGTAGGTGTACTGAAATTGGACTGCCCCCGGCTCATTGTGCACGGGTATAAGCTTGACTGGTTCCGGCTGTTGCCCCGCCATTGTTGGCCACTGCTGGGCGGCGGCCTTGTCCCGACTGCATGCAGGCAGGGTACGCGGGCCACTGACCTTTGCGCTGCATCCCGTTACCAAAACCCGACTTGCTGCTATATATGCACATGCTGTGTCCGTGCTATGCTTCGTGGGTCCCAAAAGGAGTAAGCCTGCAAGAGCACACAATTCTTGCCCCAATTTGGTGTGCGGGCGCATCTGCTCGCTAAACAATTATGACGATCGACGATGGCCTTCAAACCACGACTTCAATCGATCAAGCGGAGCTTGAGCGGCGGGTGGTGACGGGCATCTACAGCAAAGAGTATGGCGATGGTAAGTATGTGCTTTGGTGGCGTTGCCGCACTTTAAGTTGAGCATCGTTTCCCTGCCGCCGCTGCTGCCAAACATGGTTCCGCCCGTGTGCCCGTGGTATATCAGGGAAGCTAGATCTTGAAGATGAAGAAAGCCTGGCACTTAATCGGCAGCAGCACATCAAGTATCTGCATAGTGGGCTGGGGCTGCTGCCTTCAGGTATGGGCGGTCATTGACTCGATACGTCGAAGCCCTTGCTGTAACTCTTCTCCTGCCCAAGTCCGTACAAGGGCCAGTCTGGGCAGGGTGTTTGCTACCTACACCAGCGACTTTGCTTCCTAGAAATCCCCTGGCAGCATTGGGCCGCAGGTTACATTTCCCTGGATGCGTCTCGCACCTGGATTTGCTACTGGATCACACACAGGTAATTTTGCTCGCCACCCAGCCTCTGGGCTGCCTTGCCTTCGTGTTGTGCTTGGTACAGTAATTATTGCTGGCTTAGCTGAGCCTCCGTTAATTGATTGTTGAACTTGCGTTCCGCTAGTTGTTTGCAGCTTGGCGTTGTTGGGTGCTCCGCTGCCAAGTTCACCTAGTAGATCAAGCATCATTGCCTTCATTGCAAGCTGCCAGGTGCATCCTGCTGTAAATGTTTGAGTTAAGTCTTCTCCTCCAAGTAACGACTGCAAGCAAGCTTCCTCGCTGCCAGTATATGTGCATAATTCTGTCAATGGCGCCCTCACAGTGGTTTGCTTCCCACAGCACCCCGATGGAGGTTTTGGTGGTGGACCTTACCAACTGGCGCATCTGGCACCCACATATGCGGGTAGGCCTGCTTGCTGCTCATATAGCATCATCGCTTTTGTCACATACGAGCAGTTGTAGTTTATATACAATATACATTATCAACCAAACTCTATTGTCTGGTTTGAATATGTGAACTCCATGCAGCTGTGTGTGCTCTGGTCACATTAGGTGGAGGAGAAGCCCTGGAAGGTATGTCCAGTCAACATCCAAAAACAGCAATCGTTCTTGTGGAGTCATAATCTGCTGTTTCAAAGAGGTTCTCTCGTATGGTTCAATACATCATGTCGAATTGTGGTTGGTTTCAGACCCGGCCTATCCGCTCCCTGACATGTGTTCCGCAGTTGTGGACCGCCCCAAGCTGCACTCCTTCCTCCTGCGCATGTGTGTGCCACCAGAGCAGGGTGGCGGCATGACCATGCATGAAGGTGCGCATGGTCCATGCGCACCTTTTATGGTCCACAGCAAGTCCCCTTCCTGTTGTTGGAACGTAAGTAGAGCTCCACAGTTACCTGCTTAGGGCATTTACAAGATTGAGAAGCGGTGGTGTGGCCATTCATGGCTAGCATCTTTTGACGACATTTGTCCCACCTGCAGGTGGCGAGGTGGATGTGCGCGGCTGTTACTGCGCCTTGGCAGTCTGCGAGATGCTGCTGCTGGATAAGGGGGCCGTGGCAGAGGCTTGCAACATGGTGGACTACATTTGCCGTTGCCAGGTGGGTGCACATCATGGCATTTGCTTTACAGCCATGGCACCATCCTGAGAGCTTTGAAAGCATTGCTGACATCCTTGTTGGCAGTATTTTGTCATTCTTATGTATGTTTTTGTACCTAAAAGATTCACCAAATGTTCTTACCTGTAGCACATTTCTTGTGCATATGTTTTGCTGCTGAGCAGTCTCATGTTTATTCCATTGCTTTTATGTTCTACTGCTGAGCAGTCTCATGAAGGGGGTATTGGCGGCGAGTTCTGGAACGAGGCGCACGGTGGATACACTTTCTGCGGCCTCGCTGCTGCAGCGCTGCTCGGCAAGGTGATTTGGGTGACATGTACATACGCGGGACTTGCTGCAGAGTTCCAGATTCATGATATGAGTCGCATCATGCATGCTTCATTCTTCTTCCGGCGTTGTGGTCAATCAAGCCACACTTCGACTTGGTATGGTGCAGGCACATGCTTTGGATCTTGATCGGTTGCTGCGTTGGGCTGTGCGCTGCCAGGTAGGCCGTACAGGAAGACCGAACTCCCGTTGGGCATCAGTGACCGTTGTGTCCTCATGAGTAAAGACCGTATGCGTTGGATAGGTCCATGCACTTCTGTTGCTTGATTTGTTGTGGTGGTATTCTGTACTGTTGGTTTGTCTTTTTATGATTGTTGCAGGGCCAAGTAGAGGGTGGGTTTATGGGCCGCACAAATAAACTGGTGGACGGTTGCTACAGCTTTTGGCAGGGTGGCGTGTTCCCGCTGCTGGCATCCTTGTTGAAGGAGCAGCAGGGTGGAGCAGTCGCAGCACAGGCCGCTCAAAAAGTGCCGGCAGAAGCGCTTGACAATGCTGCAACAGGGGCAGCCGACCGCATCATTGGGTTGCTGGCAGCTGGAAATCTTGATGACGATGAAGACAGCAGCAGCGGCGGGGATTTAGACATGACTCCGACACTGGCAGAGTGGGTGGCCAGCCTGCCGCACCTCTCTCCACAAGCGGCGGCTGCACGGCAGCAGGCGCAGCTACAGAAGGAGCTAGATGCTGCTGTGGAGGCTTCCATTGAGGCTGAGGAGCGGTACCAGGCAGCGGTAGGGGCAGCAGGTGCAGGTCCGTTGCAACAGGAGGCGCTGGCGCTGTTGGACAAAGCCTCCGAGTTGCAGAAGGCTTTGGAAACCTGCCAGCAACACATCAGCGCTCTCCAATACGGTGCAGCAACGCTGTTGGACCAGGCGTTGCCCTCCGGCAGCCCCATCAATGAAACCGCTGGCGTGCAGCAGCCGGGGAAGGAAGGGCGGCTGCCGCTGCTGTATGATGCGGCGGCGCTTCAGCTGTGGCTTCTCAAGTGCTGCCAGGCGGTGAGTGTAGCACAAAAACATGGAGCTTTGTAGGTATTCCGTTGCCACTGCTCTGATTCGGCGGTATCAGCGGATGTGTGATTCAGCTTAAAGCAGCAGGACGGCTTGAACCTGCCAGGCATAGGTACGGCACCAGCAAATAGCGGCCCACTCGTTGACCAGTTTTCAGCAGCCTTTCTTATATTCAACGAAAGGGTGGAACATATCTTTTCTTCACTTGCAGATGCCAAGGGGCGGCCTACGAGACAAGCCGGGCAAACCAGCGGACTTCTATCACACTTGCTACTGCCTCAGGTCGGGTGTTCTATGAATGCTTGCATGCTGGCCACACCGCTTCTGATCCCCTCCTTCCCCACTATACAGCGGGATAGCCATTGTTGTCCAAGTTCTCCGTTGGCTGCAGTGGCCTAAGCAGCAGCCAACACTACAGCGGCATAGTATTAGGGCGAGAGCAGGTGAGGACCCTAGCCGCAAACTCGTGTTGCAGCCATAGCAGACTGAAAAGTTCTGCAATCTTGCGTTTTGTCGGTTGAAATCGTAATTTGCTTACCAGGTAGCCACGCTTTCTCCGACGTGCAGAATATGTTGGTTCGTGCTGATCCGCTGTGCAACGTGGTGAGCACGAAGCTGGTGGAAGCGCAGCGGCACTTCAAGAAGCTGACGGCCCAGCATTGACTGTCTTCAGGTAATGGTGGCTTACACATGCCTCATCACGTATCAAATGTTTTACCTCTGGCTTGAATTGCAATCCCCTTTGTGTCACTTGGATTTGAGCAGGCAATGTTGTGAACCAACAAGAGACAAGATACACATACAATATCTGCCCAACCCTACCCACGCCCCTACCATCCACCAGCCCACACTTGAACACAGGAATAGTCTTCATGCATCGCACCAATCACGAAAAGAAAAACTTCAAAGGTCATGTGTCCCTCGGCCTGCTGCTCATGTGGCTAAGGACCCGCCGCTTCTCCTTCCGACCACTGCTGGCGGCGGCACCGCCGCTGTAATTGCCAGCCAGCTCCTGCTCAGTTGTCTTCCTAAGTGCAGTAGCAACTGCCATGCTGGCATACAACTCGGGGTCTTGCCTGGGGTCCTTGCTGGGAGGTGTGATTGCCAGGGTCTCCAGGTTCTCCTGCAGCAGTGAAGTGCAGCAAGCCTTTTTGTAAGCGCAACACGGCAGCTTTGCCCAACCCTGCGGTTAATCAATCCTGGGGCAGATGTAGTTTGTGCCTGAGTGACAGTTGACACCTGCTGTACTCACCACAAGTGGCATGTTTGTTTCTGGAGCAGAGCTGCCAGCGCCTTTGTTGTCATCACCGCCACCTTCACTGCCGCCGGCGCCGTCGTGGAGATATCCGCCATCCCCTGTTTTGCGTGCGCCATTGGGAGAAAGCCCTCCGCGAACATTGCCATCACCACCATCGGTGCAACCTCCGTCGCCGTCACCGCCATCGCCACCACCAGCATCTCCACCGCCGCCGCCACCATCTCCGCCTCCACCACCGCCGCCACCGCCAGCCCCATTGTCTGGGGGCGGAATTGTCTCCTCCTGAGGAGGCAGTGCCGCCCTCAAGAATGAGGCCAGGCTGCTGAGCTTCCTTTTGGCATGCCGCAGCACATGAGTGTGGTTGTCAAACACATGGCCCAGTTGCACCAGCCCAGCTTGAAGCACATCATCCATGTCCAGTGTGGGGAGTGGTGTGTTCATCAGCTGGCTGCAATTGCCGGAAGGTCGACAGCCGCGTGTCAGTCTTGCATCGCTTCTGACCTCAGGAGTTCTGAGATCCATCTTCCCAAAAACAACTCACCCTTCCAGCCGCAACTTACCTGTAAGTGTGGATGGCACCAATATCTTTTAGGAATGGCACCATCATATCGCCGCCATCCGGTATGAAAAGAGCCCTCACCTGCAACATTAAGGCAGTAAGGTTTCAGAAACCAGCTCGCCAGATGGGCTTCTTGATAGATTGTGTGCTAACACCGTCAATTTGCGAAAATTGTGTCAAATTTCAGCGCACTGTACGCCTTGCATAGCATAGTTTGGCAACAACACAGCGCTTTGCTTTGCTTATTGATTATACAGTTTGCCTAACCACAACGTGGCCTGTCTCTTATACACAT
>JAAMXP010003918.1:0-22790 GCA_019693395.1 Ettlia oleoabundans | reverse complement strand
GTGGGTTCCCCTTCAATATGGGCAGGCAGCTTTTAAATGGACCATATATATATTTGGGTGATCTTTGCTGTTTGGCGGTACACCAGGTACCCCCACGCACGCATGCTGTGTCCCACCTGCTCTCCTCGCTAGCCATCTTCTGCACATGGGACCAGTCCCGGACAACAACCTCACTCACCCACCCGTCCAGATTTGGCAGCCTTCTTGCCAATCTGTCACCCATTCCTCCCCTTTCCAAACTACTTCGCCAACACTCAATCCACTACCTTTGGCCAACACCACATCCTGCCACCGCTGTGCAGGACAAGGTGCACGTCATCATCGCCATTGAGACGCGCAATGCCGAGGCGGCGGTGGCTGCCCTCAAGACGGACACGCTCTACAGCTTGCTTAGCCCAACCGGCCTCACCGTCATTCCCGGCAGCGTCAAGGCCTCACTGGGGGCACCCGTCGTGCCTGAGCCCACCACCCCTGAGCCCTCTGAATCAACTGATGGTACTGATGGTACTGTTGAACCTTCAACTGATGGTACCATCGATGAGCCCGCTGAGAGCTCGACTGATGCCGCTGCCGAGGGCGACAGCGAGGAGGGAGGCGGCTCCAACACCGGCTTGATTGTGGGTGCTGTGGTTGGCGTGCTGGCGGGCGTGGGCATCCTAGGAGGCGGCGCCTTCTGGGTGAGTGCACGGATGGGCACGTAGATGGAGGGCGGGCAGTCGGTGTGCAACATTTAGAGGACACCCGAGTGGTTCTGGTTCCGGTATCCGCAGCGTTTGGTTGGATGCTCATCGCGACACCCCGGCCACCCTTTTACGTCAACCGCTGGTACAAAACCTACTTGCTCATTGCCATCAGCTGTGATCCCTCTGCAGCTTGCCTTGCTGGCCTTGTGTCCGTCCTGGCAGCAGCGCTTGCTGGTTCAATCTTAGACTCTCTTTTGGTGCTTGTGTATGCTCTTGCAGTACATGCGCCGCCGCCGCACACAGGCCGCTGAGGGCGCTGCCGCCGAGGCCATGCCCACCCACACCTCCAGCTTCAACCCCACTTTCCACACTGGGGGTGTCACCGCCAACGGTGAGTCCTGCTGGCTGCCTGCCTGACTGGGGCTTCGCCCACTGTGCCTGCAAGGCTTGATGGAAGCTTGCAGCCAGCCAGCCTTCTAGCAACCCTACTCCATGTATGACACAACTCACACTCATTTCTTTACCCGCCTGCACTTTTGCCCAACCATCTGCCTGCTGCTCAACTTGCAATATTTTACAAAACGTCCCCTCCTCCCCCTCCTCCCTGTCCCACAGTCATGTCCAGCCGCAGCCCCACCAAGAAGCAACAGTTGGAGGGGCCCGTCAGCCAGTCACCACTGCGTGACTCAATGGTGCGCGCCACATCGCAGCCCACCAGCCAGTAGATGGCAGCCCAGTGCCACAGCAGTTGGCTGCCTAGCCAGCGGCCCGACACTAGGCAGAAACAAAGGCCGCCAGGCAGTAGGTCGGCAAGTGGTTGAATCCCTGGCTGGCATTGGCTGCCTTCTAGGGCAGGGGCAGTTGACTTGATGGTGCGCACCGCATACACCCCAACGCGAGTAGGTAAGGTCAATAGGCAGGCTTCGCTGCCTGGCTAGTTAGTTGCCTGACACGGTAACTGTCTGGCCGTGCCAGCAGGCAGCATGCTGCTACTAGCAGCGCCCCACTCAGCTGACAAGCCAGCCCGCTGGCCGGCACACTCACAGGGCACAGGCCTCTGTCTGCATCGGCACAGCGTCGGCAGCGCAGAGCGAGCCCGCATTTAAGCAAGCGCTACAGTTGCCGCTGCCGTACTTCAGTGCCTGCTCATTTCCAGTTTTCTGCTAGCGCGTTGTTTTTTCTGCTGCTTTTCGAGGGCTGTTTCGTGGCCCGAAGTCATGACTTAGACTAGACAGCTGCAATAGGCTGGCTGTTCCCCCTCCAGTGTTGGCTGTCTGCTATTGAGTTTACCTTTCGTCCCTGTGTACTACTCCAGCACCCCCTGAAATTTAATCAGGAACCTCGTCCCCCTCGTATAATCCCCACCACACGTGCACCATGTATGACACAGTTGCAATAGCTATTTACACGAGCAGCAGGCATGAGTTGCATACAAGGCACAGCGACGCAAACATGCAACAAGGCGAACAACAATGGAAAAGCGAGCTACTGACAATGCGATGTGGCAGGCAGGTTATACAAGCTTGTGCCGCAGGATCGATATGCCTGCGCTTAAGAAAATGCAGGAAGCAACACTGGGCCACAGGCTGCACTTGAGCTGTGCTGCACTCTGGTGGTGAGGCAACAGGAGCAGGGGCATCAGTGTGAGCGGTCGGTGAATGGGCTGCCAGTGCACCGCCGCTTGCTGTTGGCCCCTGCATCCCTCAAGTGCCAGGGCAGCGCTGCTGGTGGGGAGGGCTCATGCAGCTGCTCCTCAGCTTCCCAGGCGGAGGCCAGCAGGTCCGGGGGGCTCTGTGCCGCCCTCTTGCGCTGCCGGTGTGGCGGCCTAGCGCTGCCCGGAGAGCGCGGCGTGGCGACAGTGTCGTTGCCGGCAGCTTGGTGGCTGGTAGTAGGGCTTTCGCTGCTGGTGTCACCCATGTCTGGCTGCCCTACTTTGCCGTTGCCTGCTGCTGAAGCTGCTGCGGCTGCTGCCACTGGTGCTGTGCTTGCTGGCGCTGCTGCTACACCTGTGTCCAGCTCCACGCGGGTTGTTTTGATGGTAAGGCGTGGCAGCTTCCGTAGAGCCACCACAGCCGCCTCTTCCTCCTCTGCCGCCTCTGCCTGCGCTGCAACTTCTGCTGCCGCAATCAGGCTGGTGGCCAGGTTGCGGCGAGGCAGCGGCGCGGGACCTGCCTTGCAGCTGCTGTCTGTGCGCGCCTCAGCTGCAGCGGCACGGCGGGCCGCCCTCAGTGCCCGCTGCTCGCGTGTGTTGGACCCAGAGGCCGCCCCTGGAGACAGCACGTCTTGCAGGAGGGAGGCAGCCACTTGAGCAGCCTGACGCTGCCTCTTGAGAGGGGGGCCACGTTGCCTGCCACCGCCACTGTTTGGCTGGTCGGCCTGCTGTTGAGGTGGCGGCACCGGTGGCGCCTTGTGGTGCTGCTGCTGCACTGCCTCGGGCCTGCGCTGCTGTACACTGCAAGGCGCTGCCGCTGTGGTTGCTGGCAGTGCACGCCCCACCTGTGTGGGCTGCTGCACCCTGACAGGCACTCGCACCGCCAGGAGAGCGGGCGCTGGCCTGGGCGTGGCTGTGGTCACTGCCTGCTGCACCCACTGCCGCTGGCTGGCCGAGTAGCGGTGAGCTGTCGCCAGCTGCAAGTGCGCCATAGGCTGCAGCCGCAGGGCGGGCGCAGCTGGCAACACATGCGCTGCACCTGTTGCTGCTTGTTCAATTGGTGCTGCTGACGCTGTGCCCCGGCCAGCCGCCTGGCTGTTAGGGAGGTTTACGCTGCTGGCCAGCCTGACTGCGGTGGGTGATGCCTGCACAATGTGCACGGGGCCGGGCAGCTGCACAATGCCGGGCTTGAGGGATGGGCTGGAAGTGATCAGAGGGGTGCAACGAGGAGACCTAGGTGATGTTGCTGCCGCTGCCCCCGAGGCCGGTGGTGTGCCTGCCGCCGCCCCTGCCGCTGCTGCGGCGGTTGCGCTTGCCGTTGCAGGCCGCCCACTCCCAGCTGCTGCAGGCGGTGTGGCAGAGGCGGGAGGCCTGGCTTCCTTCACAGCTGCAGGCCCTTCCTTGCCTATGGCCTGCTTCTCCCCGTTCCTGCCAGCCCCCTGTCGCTGCTCTTGCCTCTTGCCTGTCTTCTGCTTTTCTCCCTGCTGCCGCTGCTCTTGCTGCTTCTGCTCTTGCTGTTTCTGCGGATGTTTTTTCTGCTGTTGCTGTTGCTCCTGCTGCTCTTTCTGCTGCTGCTGCTGCTTGAGTTGTATCTCTCTCTGCTTCTGAATAAGCGCCTGTCCCGCCAGCGGCTGCGGCAGTGGTTGATCGTTGTCGTCCTGCAAGTGTGCAATATGCGGCGAGGGGGGCAGGAGCAGGAATGAGTAGCAGGCATTGAAACCAGCATGCATTATTTAGTGCTGTCAGCCTCACGACACCAAATGGTGGTGGTTCTTGCAGCGGGCAGTAGCAGAGGTAGCCCGGGGGTTGTAAGTTGGTCCCCAGCATGCAGCGGCAGCCCAGTCCCGTTTGCCCAGTGGCTCCCACTCACATAGAAAAATGACCAGCCTGCAGCCAGTACCAACAGGGCGAGGCTGGTGGGAACTTGAAGGGCAGGGACAAGGAAGCGTGGGCAATCTAGAGAGAGGCAATGAAGCAAGGCACAATGTGAGAGCAACCGAGTTGCTCCAGCAGGTGGAGGATGTAAGATGTGTTGCTTGGTCAGCCTTAGCTAAATATTCTTGCCCCAATCAACCCCAACTCACCTATTGGTTTCTCTTTGAGCCACTCTTGGATGGTGGCCTGGCTGACGGGGATGTTGATGCGCGTGCCTACGCCTGTGGGTGGGGTGCAGCACCGGCAGCAGCAAGCCGAATTGCATTGGGCAAAATCTAGAAGAGGGACAGCCAACAGAGCGGCAGGTGCCAAATGGGCATGCTTTTCAACTCCAGTTAGGGTGTCCGTGAGGCGCTGCCAGCCAGTGCAGGCCCGGTGGTGCACACAATGCAGATGCATGTGGCAGCCACTGTACCGCACCTCTGTACTGGATGGCGGCCTTGTCCCAGGCCCGCGCAGCCTGCAGGCACAGGTGGTGGCAGCAGCAAATGGCAATGGGGTTTTTTTTTGCTGTCGGTCAGTACCAGCACACAACGCTCTGCCCATGCATTGTATACAGCGCCTGGCATGCCAACACTCGTGTGTCAGCAACACTGTCCCGAGTATTACACCAGCCAATACTTGCAGGCTGGCATTCCCGCAGCAGCGCAACTCGTTTGCGCCTTTGCTGGCCATGCCCCTGGCATCCCCAATGAACTTCTCCGCAACTCTCCAACGTCTTCACCCCTCACTGCGCCTTTGCTTTCCTCCTCGGCCCTTAATCCGCTCCCCTCACCTCCTCCTCCGTGTCAAACATGCCGACTTGAATGACCTTGTTGCGGTGCGTGAACTGCGCGCGCCAACGGCCCGTGGGCATCCTGCACAGCAACAGGCACAAGCAACCAACGGTGTTGAAGGCGTTTCATGGACCAGCAGTGCGTCCGCACCGCACCTTGTACTTCAAGCAGGGCAGGAGACTAAGGCAGGAGGCAAGCAGCAGTCTGGGGTGGATGTCGTCCAGCTTCAGGGCAGACTGCTGGATAAAAACAGTATGCTGACTGTGGCATGTATGCATGATGTACCACACTGTCAACCAGCGAGCTCACCTCCCCAAACACACACAAACAGCACAACCCCACCCATCTGGCTATGCTCCATGTTTGCCTCTCATGCGCAGCGAGGCTGTACGCTCCCGCCCACAAACAAGCCCTGTGACTGACCGGTAGACTCCCTTGAACGTCATGGAGCGCATGCTGAAGGGCTTACTGTCGTCGGATGAAGGGGGCTGCGCACGGGGCACCAGAAATGAAAAGCACCACAACACAGGGTGCTATGTGAACAAGATACTCGGTGCGAGTGCGAGTGGGGTAAGTTATCCAAAGTCAAGCGCTTCAAGCACACTGCCACTGATGCAACTGAATGCCAGGACGTGAAGCAATGCCATGCAGGCCTCCATCAACTCACCGGCGTGACGGCAAAAGGCGCAAACTTCCCCTGTGGTGCCTCCTCTCCTTTCACCGCCGTCGCAGCAGTCCCGTCCCCCCCCTCGCTGCTCTCCTCGCGTGGGCGCCGCTTTCTTCTCCCCGCACGCGGAGAAGGTGACTGCTCTTCTTCCCGCTGCCCCTGTCCCTGGTCCCGCCCTTGTGCTGGCTGCTGGTGGCGGCGTGCATATGCAGGAGAACTGGGAGAGGAGGCGGCGGGTGGCGTCCCCACGGCAGGCGGCTCGGCGGGAGCTGCACGCATAAAGGGCGGGGCACAGGTTGTGATATTGGCGGATAGCAGATAGCAGGCACAGCATCTTTGTGGCATATCCCAACTACGAAGCCCTATTACAACGCAGACAGGTCTCAGGAGGCAGGAAGACAAGGGTGCAGATTATTGCTTGTCAGCAAGAACCTGTCGAGAGTGCCATGGAAGCAAGCCGGCCAGTCAACGCCAACCAGCCGCAAGGCAAGGTACGACCCCCCTGCATGCAAGCAAGCAAGCCTGCCACACTTGCCTGGCAGCAGGGTGTGCTGGAGCTGCATGCTGGATCCAAACACGTATTGGAAGGGTGTGCGCGCCTCGGCAGCGGCGTACAGCGGCTGCACACGCGAGTGCTGTGCTGCACCTGCCGCATCATGTGATAGAGTGGCCGCATCATGTGAAAGAGTGGCGGTGACAAGAGGCTCCTGCTGTGCCTGTGGCTGCGCTGAGGGTGGTGGAGCTGATTGCGGCTGCTTCAAGCGGCGACCAGCAGTGCCGCGTGACCTGCTTGGCGCTGCTTGCTCTGGCCGCTGCTGGAACGGAGGCGGTGGCTGCTGCTGCTGCTGCACTTGCCGCTGAGCGTGCCCAGCCACGGGCGGTTGCGCTGGCGGCTGGATTTGTTGCTGCTGGGGTGCTGGATGCTGCTGCAGCTGCTGCAGCCGCTGGCTGTGACGTGTGCGCTGGGTCTTCACTTGGGCCAGCGGGTGCAACAGGCGGACGTGCTGAGCTGGCACAATCTGTATGGGATTGCCTCCCATCAGCAGCACCTGTGGGCCACCCCTGGGGCTCAGTGTCACTCCGCTGCTGCCAACCGTGGGGCTACTGCCGGCAGGTGGTCCTCTGGCCGCTCTCCCAGTGGTGATGGTGCTGCCAGCTGGTGGGGAGGCAGGCGGCGATCCCACACCAAAGGCTGCACGGTTTGCTGGAACAAGTCTGACAGGCACAGGGGGCAGGCTCGGCTCGGCATGTTGAGACGCTTGCTGCTGCTGCTGCTCCTGATGCTGGTGTGCGTGTTGTGGCTGCTGCTGAAGCTCATACTGCTCTTGCTCATTCGCACGTCCCGCAGGTTGGCTTTGGGTTCCCAGCAACTGCAGGGCACGCAGAATTGGCTCAAGGGGTCCACCTGTCTCATACTGTGCAGCATGTGCTGCAGGTACCACTGCTGGAAGGGCTGCTGAGCTAGCTGCACCAGTTGGTTGCTGCGGCGGCGCCACTGCCTGGCTGCTGCTGCGCCCTTGCATGCTGGCGGGCTGCGAGTGCACATTGGTGCTACCACTGCCAGCAACAGCTGCTGCTGCCTGCAAGCGATGGTGCAGGGAGCTCAGCAGGCTAGCAGCTGCGGCATGGGGAAGCGTGTGGGCGCCCAATACCTGGCCTGCTGCGGGGGCAACAGAGCCTTGCACGGCGGCGGGCGCAGCGGTGGCGGGTGCTGCTTGGGGTTCTGTTTGCGTCTGGGGCGCGGCCCTGGCTGTCTCTAGCGGTCGGAAGTCAAGAATGGCTTGCTCTGGCGAGGGCAAAGGTTTCTGCAGGGGGCGAGGGGCGGCCAGAACTTGCGTTAATCGGAATTCTTGGAGGAGCCCGGTGGCAGAGCTGCTACCCAAACCCTTCTTTGGCAAGGCAGCTCACCATGCTCTGAGGCGTGGCTAGCATCTGAAACGACGGCGTGAATGGTGTACGAGGTGTGTGAGCAGCTCCATGGGGAGTGGCGGCTCTTTCTGCCCCAGGTTCGTTAATGGGGGCTGCAGGGGCAGGAGCAGCCCTGTTCCAGCCTTGACGGAGCTCCATGTGGCCCTGCTACCAAACCAAGGCCGTAAGGAGGCTTAGAGAGCAGCAAGGGGGCAGGGCAGGCCACAACCCGGGCCCTTTGGCATCCAGGACAAAGGAGAAGGAACGGGGTTTAGCAGGGAAACATTACGGAAGAACAGGGCAGTTCAAGGAGAGATATTTGCGCAGAGAGCAACGTGACACTTTCTTTTGAGCAAGGAGAACCCAGTGGGCACCTGCTGTAGTCGCGAGTAAACTCGGAGACAAACAGAAGCTGTAGCTGCGTGTTTGAGATCGGCCCTCTCTGGTAATACACCAACGCCACACAAAGCAGCCCAAGCTTGTTCCAAGCGGGACAACACTGCCCCTGCCATTTCCATGCGGCCCGCAGGGAAGGCCAGGCCCCTCGTTGAATGACCAATCCACAACATGCTGCTGCCACACCCAACCCTACCCCGAGCTGGACGATTCTCTTCATAATGTGAAATCAACATGGGAATCGTGTTACATGCGGCGATGGCAACGCTCTGCGCCCATTAGGCAGCCCTAACAAAGTGGTGGTGCCGCTGCCATAGTGCGAGCGTGAGGGACAGCCGCGCTCACGCAGCACGCGTCATGCTGCTGCTGCTGCTGCCAGCCTCAGAAGGCACCGAAGCCCTTCTTGCTGCCAGCGGCCGAGGGGATCACACGCAGCACATTGAAGCGCACCGTCTTGGACAGAGGCCTGCAGAAGACAAGGGGGCGAGCCGACGATACACAAGTCGAGTTAGGGGCATCGGAAACAATGGACTTGACGGCACGAACGCATACCCTCCCTACACATACGCACCAGTACACCTTCACCCCTTTCTCCCACCTGCACTGTCCGATGATGACGGTGTCTCCCTCGTGGCAGCGGAAGCATGGTGAGATGTGTGCTGAGATGTTGGTGTGGCGTTTCTCATACCGCTGGTACTTCTTAATGAAGTGCAGGTAGTCGCGACGCACAACAATGGTGCGGTTCATCTTGGTGCTTTTCACCTGCACCACGAACAGGGTGGGGAGGCAGGGAGGATGACCGTGTGGTGTGGTGAGTTGGTGTGGAGGAGAAGTGGAAAAGAGAGGAGAAGACAGGAGGAGAGATGGCCAGCCAGCATCTGCCTGATCAGACTGTGGCTAGTCAGGCCGATGGCGTGCATGCGCGTTGAGCTGGCAATTTACCGCCTGTGCCAGCGCTCCCAACTAACTGACTAACTGAGCTGGCCGCAAGCTTTCGACGGCGATGCCATTTGCCACTGCCACTCCAGCTGCCCCAAACTGGGGAGATCCCTAGCGCCGTCATCGGCACCGAGTAAGTGGCTCGAAAGCCCCTGCTGCCCTGCACCCTCCGTCCCTGACGCTGCACCACCCGGAAGTAGGCACACGTCACTGGGAGCCAGCAGTGCGCAGTCGCTGCGGGGGCGCTCTCCCGTTTCGCTGCTTCCCCACCGACACTGCAGCTGCTGCCAGCTCTCTTCGGCGGCTGCAGCTACACAAAGCCAGCGCTGCTGGGATGCTGCCGGCGTCCACCTTGCTGCTCACTGCTAGCTATGCTTAGGTGAGGCTTTGTAACGCTCGTGCAGAGAACAGCTGGCCCAAAGCATGGTTGAAAGGAGAGACAGCAGCAGCGGGCGCCAGTGGCAAATTGCAGCCCACCAACATGAGCAAGTCAGCTATGCGGTGCATTCTTCCAGCTGGCAACTGTTCATCACCGGGCCATTCTCACAACCACCGAAGGGTGGAGTCTGGATCTGCAGCCCGCCGCAGCTCTTCACCACAAAGCCACACCATCACCGCAACATTATATCACACTGCCCCCTGTCCAATACTGCCCTTGTCCAAACTAAATCCCCACCACACCACCATAACCATCCTGCTGCACCGTCGCCACAGCAGTAGCGCCTCACCTTGCCCGCCAGGATACGGCCGCGGATGCTGACGTTGCCTGTGAAGGGGCACTTGTGGTCAATGTAGTTGCCTGGGGGCAGGAGGGAGGAAAGCGGAAACACAGGGCACAAAGGCGGCAGGTCAGGATGCATATACACACGACCTGAAGGGTGCACGGTGCAGCTGCTGTGGCCTGCTGCGGGAGCCCCTGCGGGAAGCAGCAAGTTGGCTGCAATGGCAGAAGCGTGGGGGAAGCTGCAGACAGAAGCTGCTGCGTGAATCTGCGTGTTGTGGCACTCGAGCATTTAAATCCACACATGTTCGGCAACAGCCTGTCGTCAAGCTGCCGAAGGTTATGTGGCAGCCGTGTGCTACTCCCACTGGCTGCAAGCTGTTTTGCCAGCCTCGTTCGGATGCGCTGTCAGCAACTGCGCTGTGCATTCACCAGTGCACAGCCGGACTTTGACCGCCGCAGTGCACTGCCGTGCACTTGAAACCTGGACGCTGTAATACCAGCGGCTCACAGGAATAGCTGTCCACTCCGCAACCTGGCAGGCTGGCTGCTGCCAACTGCCTTCCCACATCCAGATCCCTCTCCCAGCGCATGTCTGAACGCTGCAGCTGCAGAATTTTTTGCCTCGCGGCTGCTGACCCATTGCCAATTGCCGCCGCATATCGCAGGGCGTGTTGGTGCTGACTGCTGACCTTCACCCTCGCTGTTGGCTCCTGTCCACCTTGCCACTGTCTCACTGTCGCGATAAACACTGCAGCAAGCGGCCAGTTAATGTGTGCCTCACCCTCAATGGCCTCCTTGGGGGTGCGGAAGCCCAGGCCAATGTTCTTGTACCACCTCAGGCCGCCCTTGCCCACAATCTTCTTTGCGGTCTTGTTGTAACTGCAGGCAGCAGCATGCAGCGGCGACAACTGTCGATGAACGTGTACTCAGAAAAGTATTGTAGTGTGTCTGATTTGTCGTAGCCAGGCAGCAACAAACTGCAAAGTGCAGCTCAGCCCCTAATGGCGCCGTGGAGGCGGCGGCGGCATGCTGCCAGTGCGGCCACAACTGCTATTCCGCCTCCTGCTGTTCTCCCTACGGCCTCCCCTCACCCGCGCTGGACGGCCAGCTGCCGCTGGAATGCCCTCTCGGTCTGCATGGCAGGGGGGCAGCATGAAAGCGCAATGGCAGGCTGAGAAGCGACAGCGGCTGTTATGAAAACGCATTCATTCCGATAGCCAGCGGCCGGGGCCCCTGGGAGCGCACTCCAATCAATCGCGGCAGGAGGGCGAGCTGCTCACCTGGTCAGCCATGGTGTTCCGACCAGGGCTAGAAACCAGGCGTCCTGTAAGAGGAGGAGGCCGGCGGGAGCTGGGCCCAAGTGCCGGTGCGTGGCGCGAAGAAGACCCCGGCCGCCACATGGCGACTATTGAAACCGGCATTCCGCTGGCATTGGAACTGCAAATTTTATCTTAGGGATTGCGCAGGAACTCGCAAGGGCGCGGCAGGGGCGCTAGTGCCACCACCAAAAGGTGTTGCCTTCCTGCAGCACCATGCCCAGGGCAGACGCGCTGCTTTTTGCCGCGCTGCTGCGCATGGGCAGGCGGTTCGCGGCGGAACAGCTGCCTCTGGTGGGCGTGGCGGGGACAGACTTGGTATGCTACAGCCTGGACTGGCGGCAGGCGGTTCGGCGACAGCTGGAGGCGCCTCCGCCGGATGTTGGACTGGCAGGCAAGCCGCTGCAACACAGGACACATTCCACAGTCATGCTGTTTTTTGCAGTGCTCCAAGCTGAATTCAAGCAGATCCTCAGTCTGAAGCACCAGGAAATGCACCACCAGGCACCGATATTTACACAAGGATTTCTTGCGGGTTGTTGCAAACCTGCCTCAACAGGGTATTTTGCCTCCGCGCATGCAGAGGGCATGAAGGTGTTGACAAGGCTGAGTCAGCAGCTGCAAACGCTGCAGCAGGCAGAGGAGCATACCCGGCAGGTGCACATCCAACTTGCACGCAAAGGCATGCATGGGTGCGGTGTGACGCATCTGGCGAAGCGGTTGTATACAACTGGCTTACTGGGCTGAACTGCCAAGATCATCTGTACTGATTGTACAACGCATGAGCCTGCTGTACATTGTATGATGCCTCTGCAGGCACTAGCTGAATGGGCGACGCTTGCAGACAGCTTCAGGCCCCGCCTCAGCACCTTAGCAGCCCAGCCCGGCAGCAGCAGTAGCAGCATTGCCGGCCCCAGCCTGCAAGCTGCCGCAGCGACAGCTGCAGCCGCTGCGGAGGCGGGCCTGGCGCTGCTGAGCCAACAGGCACGCGACCTCACCCATCCTTTCCAGCTGGATCTGGAGCTTGGGCTGGGCCAGGAGGCGGCATCTCAGCAGCGGAGCGATCCAGCCCCGCTGAGTTTGGACCACCTGGCAAGCGCTGTGCGGCAGCAGCATCCCGCCCTGTTCGCTGTTGCTGGCAGCAGTGGTGGCAGCAGTGGCCAGCAGCCGCATGGGGCCAGCCCAGTCGGCACGAAGCTGCGGCTGCTGCAGCTAGCAGCGGTGCGGGAGGTTGTGTACCGGCAGCAGCGGTTCAAGTACGAGCCTTTTGAGTGGGTGTACGAGGGGCTGCAGCCGCTCCTGCTGCCGGCGATGCTGCAGCGGCGCAAGCTGGCGCCACTGACTCTGGGTGTGCTGGTAGCAGCGGTGGCGCGCCGCTTGGGGCTGCCTCTGCTTCCCGTGCCGGCAGATAGTGGCGAGGAGATCGCTGCGGCAGTGGTTGAGGGGCCAGCTGGCGGTGCGGGAGGGCAAAGCCCGCTGCCGCTAGAGCAGCTTCGCCCTGATGTGGCGCAGCGCTATGCAGGCAGGGCGCAGGGCGTGGCACCTGCGGCTGCCCCTTGGGTGCTGCTGCTACCCAGAGTGGCAACCAGCAGCAGCAGCAGCAGTGGTTGTGAACCGCGTGAGGCAGGTCCTGAGGCACCTTCTAAGGGTGATGCTGGTGGCGGTGCCTCCCCATGGTCGAATGTAGTGGATGCCTGCAGCGGAGATGCACTGGAGCTGGAGGTGGCTCAGCGGAAATACCCCGCCCTGCAGCTGGTGCGTACCTGCACACCTAATCAGTTTGTTTGCATTTTAAGAGGGCGGCTGGATGGTTTTCTATACAGCTTAGCTTGGTGTGCAGAAAAGGAAGGGGAATGGACATATTGGCAACAGGCTTCCAGCAGCAGATGATGCTGTGGCACCGAGGGAGCAGTGCATGCAGCAGTCCTCAGCTACTCTGCCTTCCACCCTGTGCTGCAGTCAGCAGACTGGCCGCTCCATGCCCCGCTGGTCTCCTGGCAGCATATGGTGCGCACAATCATTCAGGTGTGTAGCACCAGTTGTAAGCAAGGGGTCTAATGGCGCAGCGGCTGGGGACGCTGCTGTGGGTGAAACTGTGCTGCTGCCAGGCTGCACATGCATGTGTTGTTGGTTATGTCCGCCAGTATCGCTGCGGCAATATCAGGCAGTGCGTGTACCATCGGCACGCTTCCTTGACCCTTGTGGATGCGGTGAATCAATTGATTCAATACAGCTGCAACAATAGCTCCCGCCACAACCTGCAGGGGCACCAACGGCGGGGAGAGAGCGACTTGGTCGCCCACTGGGTGTATGTGCTGCTAGCATTGGACCCTCGGGCCCCCGAGTGGGTGCACATGCTGCAAAGCAGTAGCCCTTTATAGCACGCTAGCTGACACCGAGAATCAGGGTTGTGGAGCCGTGACAGACTGATGATTACTCGTTTGAACATTTTGTTGTCATTCTGTACACCATGACATGTGAATCATACCCTGTTGCATTCCCAGCGTTGTAGTGCCAGAATCTTCACGCCACTTTGTATCTCACTGGACGTGTAAACTCTCCACACATTTTGAGTGTGATTCCACTCCTTTTTGACGAATTTGACGAAACTGCTGCCCATCCCTGCCCATTGATGAAGTTATGCATAGTTAACGAGCGGCAAATAACACTGTAAAACGACTTAGAGATGGGCAGGCAGCCTGAAGCTGAATAAAGCAGGATAGGGGCCATCAGTGCGGCAGGCCATCCAAAGCAAGAAAAGGTAAGTGCTGCATTACTGCTGCTGCTGTGAGGCGCCACTCACGGGCGCAAACAAAACAAAGCAAATGGAGCGGAAAGTGGGACTTGAAACGGGGTGAATGGGGCAACTTGGCTGCTACGAAAATGATCTATGCTGATCCGCCGTGGGAGAGGCCACCAAATGCGGCAGCTATGCACAGCGGTGCCTACGCTAAATCTGCTGCTGCTGCTGCCGGGCGCTCACATGCTGGTGCGACATCCAGCCGCATGTCCTGCCAGAAGAATGTGCGACGTGCCAACGGGTTATGGACGTCACTCAAGCATGAAAGTTCTTGGGTTTACTTGCCAAACGGCGACTCTGGGCGCCGCCGCCGCACCGGTGAGGGGCTGGCATCGCTGCGAGGTGAATAGCTCTCGTCCGTCATATGCTCTGCACCAGCATGTGCCGGAATCAACATTCAGGATTGGCTTGCAAGGCAAGACAGGCAGGCAACCCCACATTTGTGTTTGACGCATTAAGCTACCAACCCAGCCGCGTTGTTGGTCTGCAAGACGCACGAACAGTCCCGCTGGCTGGCTGCCTCTGTGCGCCACGTCGCCAACTTCCCAACCCCCAGCTCTGCTCACCTGATTGCGGCACATGCATCTGCCCGCCTGCATAGCGCGCGCTGCCCGGCTGAATCGCAATCTCCACCTCGCTTCCAGTGGGATCGCTGCTGTAAAACGACTTGACCGATCCCAGCTGCCCGCCCATGGCGCTGCTGGCCGCAGCGCGCTGCAGTGCTGCCTTGTCTGCGCGCTTGTCGCGGCCGGTCCAGCGGCGAGCCCAGTAGGTGAAGATGTAGATCACAGAGCCGCCCACCTGCAACACATTGGGGGAACCAAAAGTGTGAGGCAGCAATGATAAGCTGTTGATATGCTAATATGCCTTCTGGCAAACGTCGGCCGCCGGTGCTTGCACATCTCCCTGCAGTGCCTGATCCACCTGTGCAATCACTGGGTCACGGCAGCAGTCGCCGGCAGGCTGGCACGGCCCCGCAATGTTGCCGCTGACTGCAAAGCAATGCGCATGATATTCCCCTACCCCCCACCCATTACAAGACCACGCGCCGGCTTATGCATGCATCTGACCTGGAAGAGCACGATGAAACACAGCACGGTGAACATGATCTGCAGGAAGTAGGTGTAGCCATAGTGCATGGTGCACACCACGTGCGCGTCGTAGCCGTTGGTGGTGTTGGAGGGAAGTGGCAGCCAGATGCGGCTGTATTGCTGCAGGGGGCAGACGCAAGGGAGGCAAGGGACAGGGGTGGGCACTTGAAGTGAGGGGAGTAGAGGGGCAGGGTAGGGGGCAGCACCTGGTGGCGCAGGGGCTGACTGGGTGGCAATGCCAGTTTGTGCGCAGGTGGGGCGCTTCGTTGCAAGATGCATGCCATTTCTCCAGTCCCCCCTCAGTTTTGCGGTGCAGGCTGCGCAGCCACTAGCGCTGTGCCAGCATGTTCCTTCATGCACTGCCACATGTACCCCAGCACAGCACATATTGCCTGGAACAGCATGCAGCGCCCCCCAGCACAGCAGGCCATCAGGCACGGTCACCTCCAGCGTGGCGCTTGAGTTGATGCCCATGGCCTGCTGCAGCCAGTCGCTGAACTTGGGCATGGAGGTGTCAATGTTGGTGAAGAGCTCGGTGGCGTTGGCCAGCACCGTGCAGCCAGAGCCGCGCACGCAGTTGGACTGCAGGCGTGGGCGGGCAGGTGGGCAGAGAGGTTGGTTGGTGGAGGCAGGGGCGAAGGCAAGCTGGGATGAACACCCTTGCAGCGGCATGATGCTGCATCAGCAACTCTTGTAGGCATTGATACAGTCCAGTGCTTACATTGGCCAGCCTGGTTGGCTGGCAGCCTGGTTAGCAGCCCACCATCCACTCACCTGCGAGTCGCCTGTGACCAGCATAGGGTAATTCTCCGGGAATCCCTGCAGGCCGTGGAAAGGGTACAGAGCCTCTCCACGCTGCAGGATGGTCACTGCCGTCTGCATGAGGTCAGCAAAGATGAGCGCCTTGTCGCCCTCCTGGGACTGGCTCTTCACAGCATTCACAGCCTGCTCGCTCTCGGTCAGGGCACAAGTCTCCCTGCGGGTTGGCACAGGAGACGTTTAACATTGTCAGAGCCGCACACCGCTCACATTCTCCTAGTGCACAGCAAACTGGGTCTCATGTATTGATACAACACCCTGTCGATGAATGTGAGCAGGTAGCGGCCGGCAGGAATGCACCGGAGAGTCTCGAAGCCACCTCGCCTCACCAGGTCGAGTTGGAGAAGACTGTTGCGGCAAAGATGAAGAAGACGTTGGTGGAGATCCAAGCGATGAGCAGGTAGGAGGAGAAGGCCTGGGGTGGAAGAGAGCAAACACAGGCGGGAAGGTTGACACATTCATCAGGCAAGCATATGGGCAGCTGCATGGCTTGCGGACAAATGCGGTGCCATCAAGCTCAGGTTTCATGCAAAATAAACGCTAGTCACCCACCCTCATCTTCTGCTCCTTCTTTTGGTTGTAGGCGGCAATCTTCTTGGCGTCGGTCAGGTGGCTCTGCACCTTGCCCATCGCCTCCCAGAAGGCCTTGGATGTCTTGCTGGGACGAACCTGCAGCGGACGCAATACAACAGCACACAGCAAATCAGCAGATACCAAGCCACCATATGGCACACAAACAGGCAGGTGCACCATGCTCGCTCGTCTGCCAAATGCTTCTCCCCCCACAGTCTGCTCCGCGCACCTGCCAGCACGCTGTTCAAGCACCCAAGCAAAGTGCCTTGCGGTGCCCACCCACCCACCCAGTCAGCCACCCACCTGGTACGCAAGCGCCTTAGATGCCATCTTTTTGGCGTCGTGGTCGGCGTGCTTGGTGTCCAGGTTCTTGGTGCCCCAGGAAATATCGTCAGCATTGCAGAAGGCATACACCTGCATGAGTGTCGTCAGCGGGACGTGAGACACCGCAGAAGGTGAATGATGCCGCCCCAGTGCAAGTTGCTGCCGCAAGCCGCAACTGACTCCACCCTATGCCCACGGCACAGGACGCTGGGCCTTGCAACCTCATTCCAGCCATCCAGCTGCAAGCCCCCACCTGGAGCATGTTGAAGAAGACTGGCTGCATGAGCCAGTACTGGAAGCCGGCACCAATGATGGACAGCAGCTCGCCGTGCAGCAGCGCGGTGAGCAGGATGCCGCCAATGGCCGACAGCAGGATGGCCACCAGCAAGCCCAGCTGCTGGGTGGCAATGCCGATGAAGGAGTAGTCGTCGTTGGTGATGAGGAAGCTGCGGGGAGGGGGAAGCGGGGTGGCTCATCAAGACCAACTGGTAAAGCAAGCAGCGTTCCAGCCAGGCAATATGCTTGGGAGACGGCACAGGGTTGCCACAAGCAAATGAGCTGCGTGACAAGCCACGCTTGTGCAAGCGTGCATTCAATGGCTGGCACGACCGCACCTGATGGTGACACCAGTGAAGACAAGCATGTAGAGGCAGAAGAAGATGGCACAGAAGGAATGTATCTTTTCTACAGCTTCAGGCTTATTCTTGATGTTGATGATGAGCTGCAAAAGGCACAGTGGGTCAGGGGAACGGGGCGAAGCAGGATTGAATGTGGGCAGCTTAGTGGTTGTACACGGGGTTGACAATGACGATTGCAACAACTGACGCTCTGCACACACAATGCCCACAGCTGCCTATGGTCTTGGCAACACAAAAAAGACCCCCGTGGCTTTGCTCCTCAGGAAATTACCGACCAGCTGTCGTGTACTGACTGCAATTCCCTTGCACGACCCACCTGGACTATGATAAGGAACAGGTAGAGCACGCTTACCACCCTTCCGATCTCCACCAGCCAGGTGGCGCCGCTAAACGCCACCTTCAGCAGCATGGTGAGCAGCGTGAAGAAGATGCCAATGCCAAACCTGCAATGTGTGTCGTGGCACAACACAGCCAGAGTTAGGGGGTGAGCAAAGGCAGCGCAGCAAACAAGGGACTTGGGCAGCACACCCAGTGCTGGGCACAGCAGCAGGAGAAGCAATGTTGCAATGTGCACTTGATCCAGACCGGAAGACAGGCAAGCTAGCTGCCCTGGCAGGTCGCCTTGCAAGCAGCCAACTAGGCAGCCACTGCTTGCAGTGTGCAATGTGGCGTTGCCACGGCAGTTGCACCAAAAATGCCTGGAACACCATACAAATGGAAGGCATGTACTAGGCAAACACACGCGCTGGGCAAAAGTGTTGCTGGTTGGTAGTGGGTTTAAGGTACCCACCATGTTCCCACAATGAGATTGACCAGCAGATAGATGAACTCCGCCGTCAGCACCAGCTTCCGGCCTACGCTGTGCGAGCTCTCGGTCCAAATGCGTCCCATGTTGCCCAGAGCATACAGCATGGCAAAGAATGTGCCATTGAGCCAGCGGCGGCGCTGCTTCATCAGGCCCGTCAGCTTGGTCACAGCATCAGCCTCGGCCACAGCCTCCTTGATGTATTCCAGACGGTAGTTGGCGCCCTGCACATACAGTTTGGTCAACAGTGTTCGGTTGTCAGACGGGTCGGTTGTCACACCCATCAGCGGAGCCCCTTCCAACTGGCCCCACGCCTAGTTGCTGCATAAAGCCCTTCCCCAGCCCCTCATGCGCACCTTCTTGGCCACCACCTCAATACACAGGATACGATCCTCAGCCAAGAACATGTTGGCCTCAAAGGCGTTCAGCTCAGCCTGGCTATACAGCCCGTAAAAGTACTTGCGCAGGGGCTCACCCTGCAGTAAAACACAAAGGCAGGGGAACCATCAGGTCGAATAAGGAGGCGCTGGTACAATGAAAGGGAAGGCGATGGTGGCGCTTACGGCAGCGCTGGTTTGTAACATCACAAAGTACTGTCATGCTGCAAACAGCTTGGCAGCCATGCACACGAGCAGCACAGCAAGCCTTAGCCCCAAGCGACGCAACCAATGGATATGCCTACCTCCACCGCAGCCCAGCGGAACGCGCAGAACGCGCCGGGCAGCACTGTGAGGAAACCACAGAGCGACTCCACCGGCTTCTGCATCAGGTGCGACACCTTCCACTCACAAAACTGCACTGCCGTGAGGTAGGTGCGGTAGGGCCGCTGCACTGTCAGCTCGCCTGTCAGCGCGCCCACAGTAGGGTATCGCTGAAAGTGGGTGGCGACCGCCTTGAGCGCAGACGGCAACGGCTTGGTGCCTGCAGGACAGCGCGACAACAGTATGAGTACAACAGCAGAGGTGAGCCAACATTCATGTGTCTCGCTGTGGCCTGCAGCAGCCTTGCAGCCCATGCTAGTTGGGCTGTTGTTGTAAGAGAATCATGGAAATCCACATATTTGCTGGGCTGGCTCTGTCGCAATGACCATGCTGGAAGCCAGGCTGTCCCATTGGGCCAACCAAAGGGCCCCCGGTTTGAGCTGGTGCTCCACCCCAGCTGGTCCACAAGCCAGTCACAGAGTGCACTTCTGTGAGCAGGCGCCCCTGCTGCATTGCTTGCCGCTGGGCTGCACTACTTACCCGCATCAAAGAGCACGCAGTACTCTGGCTGCAGGAGGTAGCAAAAGGCGTCAAAGTACCAGCAGTGGCTGTCCAGCTTGCCCTTGTTCTTGCCCTTGGTGGCAAACATGATCTGCAGCGGGGGGTAATTGTCCAGGCCTGCATACTTCTTGAACCTGCAAACAACATGGCGGGAAGCGACAGCGGCAAAGCAGCAAGGCTTAGACGACTGTCCAGGTTTGCTGGTCAATAGGTGCCCACAGGCGACCATTTCCACCTTCCAGGCTTCGTCATCCACCAACCACCCCGATGTTCAACATGGCGACTGGCTGACAGCAGCCGCCTTCCTGCATTCCACCATTACGTTGAGCACCAACGATCACCCACCTGGCAGTATACTCAAAGAGGTGCAGCGTGGTGGGCGCGCCCAGCACAGTGTTCTGCAGCACCACAGGCGAGAAGAAGCCGTGCACGGTGGATGCCGCAAGAATGCTCTCGTTGGCGTTGCCGATGCCGTCCTGCACGATGCACACAGCCACCTCCGTCCAGTCCACACCGCGCCGCCCATCCTTGGCCACAAACTGATCATACATGACCTCAAGGTTCTGCATGATTAAAGAAAGGAAGGCAGGGGCTACATAAGTAATCAAGATGAGGTAGGAGGCTGCAAGCCAGGCAAGGGCAACGACTTGGCAGGCTGTGCCTAGGCAGTGCTGCAGCAAGCCAGGGCTTGGGGAACATCAAAGCTCGGGAAGCTTAGAGAAGGTGGGCCACGGGCAGCTAGCAACGCACACTGGGTGGATAAGTGCAAGGGCGACGACGTGCAAGCCAAGACCAACGGCTACAACCCCAAGTAAGAAATGATGATGGACCACAACCCTGGGCAATCGCAATGACTGAGGCGAGGCAGCAACAAGGCCGGAGTGCCGGATGGGGCAGCAATGCTGGCTGCGAAGCAACCGAGGGGAACGGGGTTGCTGGTTGGCTGGCTGACTTGCACGCTTACGTCGCAGATGCCCACAAGCGTCTTGCGCAGCTCATCGTAGTCTTCGTTGTAGAGGGTGACGCAGATGAAGAGCTTGATCTTGCGGTCCATGCGTTGAAGTCGCAATGTGTAGCCGTCCACGCCAAAGTCGCGCGCGTCCTGCAAGGGAGCGGCAGTTGCGAGCCAATTGCCCAGGTGGAACATCACGATTGCCAATAGCAGGCGCGGGCTCTTCTCCATCATTGTATCCACCCATTATAGCTAGCAGCCCAGCACCCGTGCCCTCTGCGCCATAAAAGTCCTTGGATGCGTCCTGCCGCCATCCGGGGGGGCTCCAGTCCAACAGTGCAGGCACCCACCTCTGTGACCACGGGTGTGTAGCGGCAGTGTGTAAACTCCATTGGATCTGTGACTTGTACGTCGTCCCACTCATCACGATACACCTCATTGGGCACTGGGTAGTATACCTGCACCAGCGGGCGCCGAAGCCTTCCTAGGTTAAAGGCAGCGGCAAGCCAAGTGGCTGCCGAAATGGAAGCGTAGCTGACTTGCGCCGGCGGGCACGCTCCCAGCAAGTGCGCAAAGTGCAGCAGCAGGATTACTGATCTTGCTTGCAGCAGCTTCAAAGCAGAAGAACACAATGCAAGGCGAATGTTTATCCGCGAGCGGCAGCGGGCCGCGGCTTCCGCCGACACCTGCGCTAGCCGTGACCCCCAGCAGCACCCAGTCAACAGCACCCACCTGTGTGTCTGCACGCAACAGCTTGAAATCATTGTAATACTCCCGCACATTCCTCTGCAGACTGCCCGCCACCTGGTGCTGCCCCGTCATGTATTTCTCATATGTGCTGGGCATCCAGTCGGCATCTGTGCCAAGCTGGCTTTTCAGCCCCTGTAGCCGCTTGTCCAACTCTGAATAGTAATCATCAATTGGTTTTTCAACTGTGATATCGTCGTTGATGACGAATATTTCCTGCGGAGTCAGAAAATTAGGGTCAAAGGGTGGAGGATGTTGGAAAGAAAGGTCGGCGGCTTTGATGCAACCACCACGCGCCGCAAGGCTGCTGCCGCCGCCGCCTGCTGCAGGGCCCTGCAGGCCAGTTTTGCGCAGTCTGCTCCTCACCTCCATCTCGGCATCTGCAGGGCCAAATTGAAAGGGAGGTTAGGTGGGAAGAGCCCGGCCCACGCTGACGCGGAGAGAGGATGCAGCTGCAAACACCAAGCAACCAAGGCTGCGCGGCGGCATCTTGCGCCCTGGACCGGCATCTCAAGCCTCTAGATCAATGCTGCACACGACAGCGGGCTGGGCTGTCCAGCCTCCTGCGCACACTCCGTCGCCGCGCACCTTTGAGGGGCTCCACATACTCAGTCCCCTTCAGTTCGCCGGCGGGCAGTCCCGCCATACTGCCTGTGCGGCTAGTGCACCACTGCTGAGGGCCCAGACCGGGCTGGACCACAGCTGGCTGGCGGTTGCAAGAGATTGCCTGGGTTGTGCGACGCCCCCGCAGCCAGCCTGCCGCCAATAGTACCCAGCAGTTCGTAAAAGCCAGCACGTGATGAACCAACGCGTCGGCATCAGGCCAAACTCCTGCTGTGGTGCTCACGCAGCATGACTGCTGCACGGGAATCTCTGCATCTGTCCCTCCTGTAACGTGCACTTGCCCATCATTGATTGGACATAAATAAACTGCTGCTTTTACTGCCGTCAAGTTCTGGCTAGCGCGTTGCCCCGGCCCGGCTGCGTTGCTGCCCCATGGCCTCCCTTCCTGGTTCCTGCAGCTGTGTGACTTATCCGACAGATTCTAGTGTTGCAGCGATGTCAGTGTCCTTGCGTGGCAGGCTTGTGCCCGGGATGGTGGACCCTGCTTGCCGCCTTTCCATGACGATTGGAGCTGCTTGCCGTCACACCTGTGCGTAGACTGCTAAGGCCCAGTCAGATTACAATGCTGCGAAACCTTGGCTGCAGGCAGCCTGCCAATGCGCGAGTTCAAGCTTGTGAATAATAGTGGCGCATGCGGATGCTCAAGAGGGATGATGATAAGCGTTGCGGGCGGCCCACGCGACAACCGGAACAGCTAGGTAGCAATATTGTGGGAAAGAGAGGGATTGGGTTGAGCGATGAAGCCCAGACTGCCAATGTGGCAGACGGCTTGGAACAAAGCCATGGGTGATGAGGATGGGAGGAAGAGAGACATAGCTCCGGACAACGCGGAGGATGCATGGCGGCTGGATGCAACTCCAATGGTGTTTGAAGAGCTTCACAACCTAGTTCACAAGAGAGCCATTGCTGCACCGACCGCAGCCAGCAGGGCAAGAAGCAGGTTGCCGATGCCGGCTGCGCCAGAGTTGGGTGTGACGACGGTTGGCTCGGGGATGGGGTCCAGGATGAGGGGCGCGGGAGGCGGCGATTCAATGGGCTCGGCGACAGCCTCAGGCCCAGGGGCAGGAGCGGGAGCGGGAACGTCCACAAAGTCTGGGGCGGGGGCAGCCTCAGGGGCGGGCGCAGGTGCCTCAGGCTCCACTGGGTCAACAGGCTCCGCG
>JAAMXP010003898.1:0-22359 GCA_019693395.1 Ettlia oleoabundans | reverse complement strand
GGGCGTGTGACACCACAGAGTGGTCAGGACCAAAGCCCAGCAGGGTGCTGGGGATGGGGGGCAGGGTTTGGGTCGAGCATGGGTTGCACAACATAGCAAGCTGGCAGAGGCACCATGCAACGCACTCGAGGCCGTTCAACTGCCACCAATCTCCGCCATCTGCTGCCAACAACCCTGCTGGAAGGTGTTGGCCGTTTTCTGCCGCGCTCACACACATGCAACGCCAAATGACACCCTCCTCAGCCAGCCCACATCCACCCACCGACCCACAGCAGCACAGCAGCACAGCCACTGCCTGCACCCCACTTGCCCCTCACCGTGAACCAGTCCTGTGCGTCCAGAGGCAGCACCTCCCCCAACTCCCTCAGGCTTGCACCCAGGGACAGCCACTGGTGCCACTCAGCATCAGGCAGCCGAGCGCCCGGGTCCTCCTCTCGCAGCGCCTGCAGCTTCCGCCGCAGCGCGTGGCCCTGCATGTCACATGGATTGTGGCTGGAAGTGGTTAATCGATGACCATTTGGTGTTGGGAAAGGGAGAGATGTAGGGGCCGGCGGCAAGGGGCTAGAGTGGCAGAGGCAGGGTGACCCTGGGAAGAAAGGGTGCGGGGACACCCACTTCAACCGTAAATTCGTGACCACGGCGCGCGTGCACGCGCCCCATCGCCGTCCACCCCACCCCACCCCCCACCCACCCACCGCCCGCACCTGCATGTAAAGCTCCTTGATCTCTCGCCTCAGCATGTTGCGGCGGTGAGCCTCAGCCTGGAGCTTCTCTAGGTTCACCTGACCCTCAACAGCCTGCACCACACGCAGGAGTTAGGAAGGATGGTGAAATCAGTTAGGCACACAGGTCTGGGACACCCTCCCCCAAAAGCTTCCATCCCCCTTCCCACCAACGCCAGCCACACCCATTGTCATCACACGCCTACACCACGTTCTACCCACCCACCTTGCCAATGTTGAGTGCCAAGCGCGTGACGCGTGCCTGTCCGGGTGAGGAGAAAGCGCCGCCGCTGGACTCCTCAGGCGCCACTATGCAATTGATGGCCGAGTGCATGGTCAGCACCGCCAGCTGCTCGGGCTCCAGCAGGAGCAGGTAGGGGCCGTACACTGAGCGGTCTATGCCTCTGGCACCAGTCATGACCTGGCGGTGGGGTGGCGGTGGGGCCCAGGGAGGAGGAGGCGTGGGGCAGAATGGGGTTAGGGAGGCAGTAACAGGCACACAGAAGCCCCCCCCCCAGCCAAGCAGGTGCATAAGACAGCAAGCACCAAACTAAAAGGCGTGAGCGTGGTGATTTGCCTGCCCTCCAGCTCCGTGCAGAGCTCTCAAGATGGTAAGCGTGCACAAACAGCTGGCAGAGCAAAAGAACTTCAGCAGGCGGCTGGCAGCACTGCACAACTCACACCCAGCGCAGCAGCACGTTCATGCCACCCAGGCAGTTGCTCACCCGCTGCTGCTCGCGCCGGATGGCCGCCGTCATGGGCCCAAACCAGCGCAGCAGCATTTGGCGCGCTTCCGGCAGCGCCGCTGCCTGGCCCCGCGAGATCGCTGACAGCGCCTCCTTTTGGTACCGTGCACGCGTGGCTTCTAGCGCTTTGGTTTCTAAGATGATCTGCCGCTGCCAGTCGCGGCGCAGCTCGCGCCCGGCTGGCGTGTCGTCCATGTGGCGGTGGTGCCAGGTCATTGTGCGCAGCGCGGTGGACATGCCGCCGCCAGCTGCCATCGCGGCGGCGCCACCGCCCGCCAGCTGTGCCTGCTGCTGCTCTAACACCTCCGTCAGGCCCAGAAAGGAGGACAGCCGCGTGCGGTTATGCTGCTCGTGCCGTAAACCCTGCTTATGTCCCGGGATATACGGCCGCAGCTGTTGGGTGGCTGCGCCGTAGCGGGCAGCGGTGGCAGCGCTGGCAGCAGCGGCGGCAGAAGAGACCTCCTCCACCGCCTGCGGCGCGGCCTCAGCCGTGAACGATCTGAGGTATCCGGGCGGGGAACGTGCGGCGGGGGAGGGGCCTTCAAGGCTCTGCAGCGCTCTGACGAGCCATCGCATGCCGGCCTGCCTGGAGGCAGGTTCCATGGCTAGCAAGTTTTGCAATATTAAGAAATCGTGAAACAACTCGACCCGGCCATTGCTTATACGCACGGGGCCAGAGACGAGGGAGAAGTACAACGGGTGTCCTGCCTTTGGACCTGCTTCCTGCCTGTAGATGGATTGCCCTTTTGAGGGCCCGAAAAACTACCGATTACTGCAATTTGTGTCTATACTCATCGGAAACGCACTATAAGCCTCTCAAAGCGTGATTTGCATTTCGGTCTAGCTTCACATAAGCCTTGGGCTGCTCATTTGCGGTGACAAACCATTTGTTGAGGTTCACCTCGCGCCATATCGCGTTGCACGGGCAGCAGCGTTTGCCAATGGAGAGGTTCGAGGCTGAAGCCGGAACCGCGGCTGGAGACTACTGGGTCGAGTTGCAGACGGACGATGGCCTCAGTGAGGACCCTTCTCATGCAACAGGCGCGCCTTTCGCCGCCCAAGAAGAAGACGCAGGTGATCGAGCACAAGGCGCTCTTTCCCGCCTGTCTAGTGCGCTTAAATGGCCCTTAAGTTATTGCCTCAGCCAATGGACTGCAGCCGAGGGACTGGAAGAGGCCACACCCGGCATCACCAAAAGCAACGCCGGGGAGCGGCTTGCTCTCGCTCTTGTTTCAAAGCACCTGATCCGCTTCGTATATAAACACTGATTTCCGGACCAAAAGCTCGTGCGCAGCAGGCGAGGCTATTGGGCCCGGTCCCCTAACACCCGCCGCTGCAGGGGTGCGCACTCCGCACTTACCGCACGCTGGTGCTGTCTGCTGTGCAGGGTTCCAGGGCAATCTGAAACCTGTGGATGCGCCTTTTAGCGCCCCCAGCGTTCAGTTAGCATCCAAGAACCACGTGGCGCGAGTCGGCGTTGGCGACACGCTGCACTCCACCACCACCACAACGAATGAGCAGGGCGGGCAGCTGGATGGCATTGCCAGCGGCAGCAGCTACATTATTCCCGGCAGCACCCCCGGCACTGGCCCGTCAACAGGCAAGAGCACAGGCCCTGGTGGCGTCATGTGCCCAATATGGGTGCACAGCCCGGGGCTGCCGTATGCACCAGTCCCCACGGCGGGTGCCCCAGCCGCCAAGCAGCGGCGCCTCGGACATGGACGCGGTAAGAAGCGGCCCCGCGGAGGTGAGGCCGGCAGTCATCAGTGTGTCGCCGTAGTTCTGTGCCAGCAGTAGTTCTTGCGTCGGCACCCGGATGCCGGTTGCGATGGTGTTCAGCGTTCTGCATGCCGAGCCAGTGCATCCATGCTCCCTGGCATGAGCACCCCATGCGCCCTTGCACACACACAAATCCTGACAGGCTGGATTTACTCATGCCTTACAGTAAACGAAGCTCGTGTATTAGGGAGATCGAATTTCTGCTGCCTGTCCCCACCCAAGTGCCTTCAGGCGAGCAGGCACAGCCAGGCTCATCAAGGTCCCAGCAGACCACAGCCATGCCAACCCCACTGCCGCCGCTACCAATTACGACTGACTGGAGTGCACTCAACAGCGTTAATCCAGCTGAGCGCGGCATGCAGCACCCTACTTGGGAGTTGCAGGCGGTGACGGAGGGTGAGGGTTGGTGTGATGTTGTGGGTTCCAGGCCCTGTTCATGGGGGTGCTGTGGTTGACGGGCGGGGTCAGGCAGGGACAATGTCAGTAGCTGTTCTGGTGGTCGGATGGGCAAGGCTGCTTTTAGTGCAGCAGCAGCTGCACAGCTCTTGCCAAACAAGCTCTTTTCTGCCTGCTGCAGCTGTTGGCATGCAGCATGCTCAACCGCTGCCCCTATAAGTTGCATGCCAGCCTACTGGCCTGTTGAGCCCATACCCCTCATCTCGTTTCCTTGCGCAGCTGGCAATCTGCCCTGCTATTGTCCTGCTGTATGTTTTTTACCCACTGCCGCTGCTGCCTTACTTCGGTTCCCCAGCTGCTGCCTTGCTACTGCTCTGCAATCCCCTGACGTGCTTCCTTGCTGCTGCTGCAGAGAACCGTCGGCTTCAGCGTGAGCTGCAGAAGCGGGCGGCAGAAAATCAGGCCCTGAAGGAGAAGATGGAGCAGCTGCAGGGCATGCTGACCCTGGTGCAGGTGGGGTGGGTGCTGTTGGAACACACGGGCATTGGGCAATGACGCAATTGGGACAGAACGGGCAGACAAGCACGACGCTGCTGGGCATGCGTGGGAAGAACAACTATGAGCAGTGGAGCAACCGCTGAAATTCTTTGTTTGGAACACATTTGTTACCCGACCAGGAGTGTTTGATATGTATTGACACCTCTTCTTATGAGCAGTTGTGTGCATCATCCAGCTGACCTTCCATGCCTCCTCCAAGCCTGCAGGATGAGCCGGATAAGCCCCCAGCACTGCCAATGGCTCGCGTGCTTGATCCCCGGGACATGCCTCCAGTCCTCCACGCACTCCAGATGCCGCCAGCAGCTGCATTGCCACCATACCACCCAACGGGGCCACCCGTTGACCAGCCCATTGTAGTGCGCCAGCTGGCTGCACCATTGTGGGCTGATGCGGCGCCAGCTGGAATGCCGGCAGTGATGCAGCTGGCACGAGACCTTGCGCAAGAGCTGGTGAGCAATCTGCCAGTTACGCGCTTCAGAGTTACTGTGGCACACTGCATAGAAGAGGACTGCTGTGCAGGAGGGCATGCAGGCCCCAGGCTTGTATCCCCATCCACACCTGGATTCACACGCTGCTGGCCCGGATCTGAGCGTGCATGCGGGCATCTACTCGATCATTGCCTGTGCTGCCCTTGTAGGCGCTGTCGGTACAAACGGCGGCGAACAACAATGAGAAGGCTTCCTTCATGGAGGACTGATTGCTGGCATTCCAGCCCTAATGTGGGTTGCAGGTCATGTTACCGCAGCTTTGGTGGCCTCATGAGCCAATGCCCGCCATCCACCCTTCGCTTGTATGCATCGCCTGCATTTGACCAGTTTCTGATATATCCCCCTCGCAGCAGTTTCCTGCACCCCTGTGGCTCACAGGTACCTGGGTAACAATGCCAAGCACTCCTTTCATTTTCATATCATAACCTTTAAACGCCCGCCTGGAGGCATGCCACTGCATCAATGACAGACACTCACCTTGAACCTGCTGCCCCTTTGATTCACGACCTCTCCAGTGAACTTTTTCTTTTCTGACGGACGTCCTATCCGCCTGCCATTCTTTCACGTCCACATTGATCCCCTGCCCCTGCGTGAACGCATGTTCAAAAGTGGCATCATATACCCTGATCTCCCATCTTAAGGCTCCCGGGCTTTGTCGACCTAGAAACTGCATGCACTCCTTATTATGGTCAGACAGTGGCTCACCTTGTCTTGCCAAAAGCCACATCCCAATCTATTCTTTTCTGTTGTTTTCAAGTTTGCATCATCGGCGGCGGCATAGTCGCCCGCCCAGCCCACCCCCGCCCCTGATCCCCACCTTCCCCTCATCAGATGGCTGAGCCACTGTAAGCGCTGTCTCTCGACCCCTTGATTGTTCTTGCGTGACAGGTGATGCCAGCACTTTCGGGGGGAACTGCCACATCTCACACCTGTGACTGGTCCTAGGCCAGCGCTAGTACAGGCGGCGGCGAAAAGATGGGAAGCTGCTCAACCACCTTGCTTGCACGGGTTCCCCTTGCACAAATTCATGCGTAAATGCGTTATACACCTGCTGTACGCTGCTGCTTGCGTTCGTAACCAGTTTAGCTAAGCGCGTGGTGCTTGCCCAGCCGAGGGCAGCCGCAGTGTGGGCTCCTAATGGTCGCTCCAATTACTTCGCGAGGACCCGACAAATATTGCCGGCAACGCGACCGCCACGGGATCGCTTCCCACACTTGAGGTTTGAGAGCACCGCCCGCCTCTTTCCCCTGAGATAGCATAGCAGGAGAATGCAGGATTCGCCCGCAGCTACGGCTGCAAGCGCCGCGGCTCAGCTGCAACACCTGCGGGAAGCGGCGGTGGCGCTATCTGCCTGCACCGCCGACGCAGCGGGCGCCTCGCCCAACTCGTCAGGCGCTGTTTTAGCTGCAAATGCCGACTGGGAGAGCCGCCTAGCGGCTGTGAACGCGAAGGTGGCAGTGGCGCTGCGGCCAAGCAGCTCAGGCTCTCCGCACGGCAGCAGCGGGGGCAGCGGTGGTGCTGGCTTAGCGCCACACCAGGCTGAACTAGTTGAGGCCATCAACAGCTGCCCCGGAAACTGTGTCACCTTCCTTCCACTAGGTGCACACCTTGCAAGTGCTGTGACTCGTGACCTGAGTTGCATAGTGCACTGCGATCTAGCTGCCGCTGCACTTATGCGGCAGGAAGCCGCCGGTTGCATCAACAGATCAGTCAAAGGGCTTCAGTGCCCGCCTCTTGGCACTGCCTGCTGCCCATTCTTACTTTTCTTATGCACATTGCATTGTTCGCTGCAGGTCTGGGCCTGCGTGAAGTCACGGACGCGGTGCTGAGCAGTGCGGCAGCGCGCCACCCCGACCGGCATGTGTTGGTGGTGGTGGACCGGCCAGCGCAAGCCCTGTCGCACGCCCAGGTGGGTGCTGGGCGCTGGCTCTAGTGGCACAGCTAGTTCTGCTTCCAGGCAATGCAGGCCCTCAGCTTGCTGTCACCACTGCGGCTTGATACTTCATGTGGCTGCCTGCACAGCTGCTTCTGCCTGCTGCGCTACAAATGCCACTAAGCTACATGCTGCGAGGCTCCCGAAGACTTGCCCTATTTTGCATGCCATTCATATGCTCGCCAGCCCACTCAGCGCTTATCTGCTGCCCTGTGTGTGCAGCGCCTGCGTGCCGAGCTGGGCCTGCCCACTGCGGTCTTCTGCGGCGGCGATTTCCTCTACTCCTTCCCACAGCAGTTCGAATCCAGGTGTGGAATGTGGATGGGTACATAGGCATATGTGTGTGTGCATCTGCGTGGTTAGGGTACTATGGCGGAGTGAAAGAAAGAAGGTTGAGGTGTTTGGGGTGGCCAGCGGTGCGCAAAGCAGTGTTGCAACCGCTCGAATACTTCAAAATCGCAGGTCGCAACAGGATCGGTTGTTGCCATGAGTTGCTTGGTTTATTTGTAACTTAACATCTGCAACTAGCCCCAGCACGCCACCCATCCCTCCACGCCTGACGGAACCTTACATGAGCCCCTTCCCCTGCCGTGATGGCCCGCCCTCTATTGCAGCCGCGTGCTTGTGTTCACTGCGGGCCTGCTGCTGCGCCTGCTCAAGACTGGGGTGTACCGCCTGGAGCAGGCGGCGCTCATGGTACTGCTGGATGCATTCACAGGCACGCTGCGCTGCGGCACGCTGTGTGTCTGCTGTGGTGCCCGGGAGCTCCATGGGGCATGCTGCCATGTGCGCTGCTGCGCCACACTTTGCCTCGCTGAGACACCCAGCTATTAGCTTGGCATGCCTTGCTGCTGCACCTCCCTTTGATGCCAGGCTCCGCTTTCAGCCGAAGCATTGTGCAATCATCTATGGTTTGCCGCAACTTGACTCCCATTCTACGATTCCTGCAATCCTTCTTGCTTGCCTTCCCGCAGCGGTGCGCAACCACCCCTCCAACACGTTGGTGCGTGAGTACTGGAAAGTGGCTGATGAGGAGCAGCGGCCGCGCGTGCTGGGAGTGCTGGCCAGCCAGCTGCCCACCAAGCCCCGTCCCTTTGACCGCCTGCGCCAGAACCTTCGCAAGCTCTGCCACAGCCTGCAGGTGGGTGTAGCAGGGATGGTGGGCGGAAATGGGGGTTGGTTGCACTGGGATTGGGTGGGCACTGGGGTTTGGACACGAGACGGTGCTACGCCCTTGGGCAAGAATGGGAAAGGTGTACTTGGCTCGCTTGCCAGGTGCACATCCTGCACAGCTCCTTTACACCCACCCACCCACCCACCAACCCACCACCACACCACACACCACCACCAACCCATTCACACTCCTCTCCCTCCAAGCCCTTCCCTGTATCCTTTCCCCACCTTCAACCACGTTTTGATCTGGTCCCCTCAACTTCCAACCATGCGTGCAGGCGCAGCTGCTGCTGCCGGCGGGGCCGGGCCTGGCTGCACTGGAGTCCCAGCTGCACCACGACCGCATCCAGCTGCACTCGTATGCCCCGCCTCCGCCCGAAGAGGCCCTGGCCAGCCAGCTGCAGCAGCACCTGCTGGGACTATGGGATGTGCTGCATGAGTTTGGGCTCAACCACTTTGGCAGGTGGGCCAGGCATGAATTGTTGACGTGGGTCGTTTGCTGCGGGTTGGCTGTGGCATTCGGCAGGGGACGAAATGCTGGATTCATTGGGGGCCTGCGCTCAGCTGGGCATGGAATGCTGATGCGCCAGCTATTAGTTGGTGATGCTGGTACGGTTATGCAGGTGCAGGATTATTGGTCCCGGGCAGGTGCTGAATGTTGAGTGCCGCTCCCGAGGTGCACAAGGGCATTACTTAAACCAACTATGGCCCCCGCTTGTTTGCAGATTGGTGCAGTTTTCGTCAACTACCAGCAGCGGCGTGGCAGCAGGCACAGGTGGCACGCCCGGCACCCCATCTGCCGGCAGCGCGGCAGCGGGCACCCCACCTGCCCCAGGCATTGACCACCCGGTGCATGGGCTGCTGGCTGGCATTGCAGCTGCAAGCAACACTCCAACGCCACCCCGGATGCCAGCAGGAGCCAGCCCTCTGTCTGCAAAAGCCAGCCCAGCCGCTGAGGCCAGCCCCGCAACCCCACTCAGCAGTATGCTTGGGGCGTCCCCGCAGCATGGCAGCAGCAGCTCAGCAGCCGCTGCAGCGGCGGAGCAGCCTGACCCCATGCAGCACGACTGGGCGCAGGTGGAGCTGCAGGTGGGTGGCCCAGTATGTGGCCCAGTATGTGTATTTTGTGAGGTGGTGTGCGGCTACTTCTTGCTGCCATCCATCTCTCTGCGGCCATATGTGCAGCATTGGCCGCAGAAATGCCTATTAGTTTTGGTCCCGCTGCATGGGCACAGCACTATTTCCATGCACCAAACATATGCGTGATCCTGTCATGGTTGTTTATCCACACCTGCGCTTTTGCCTGAGCAGAAGCCGCTCGGGTTTGTAGTGCACCGTTCCATCGCAGCCTGCAGTTGCATGACCGCCAGACTCAAAAACTGCTCACGTGCCTGCCCCCATGCCGACATGATAACTGCTGGTGCAGGTAGTCCACAGCCTGTGGCACAGCAACGCGCTGCCCAGCAAGGGCGAGCACGTGCGGGAGCCTGATGCTCTGGCACTCATGATGCACGTGCTCGACTGTGTGCGCGCCCTCAGGTCAGTAGCGGCTCGAATGGACTGGTGGGCTGCTGCGCGCCGACTTTTGTCTGGCCTACCATGGCTTGGGTGCCGTAAAAAGCACTCATCACAGCTGGTGCAAAGCTTGCAAGCACCCTGCTACCTGCTTGCTCATCCCCTCCTGGCAGATCTGGTGTCCCGCTGTTTTACCCGTGCCTCTTTTTCCTGCTCTATTGCAGGCTACTGCTGGAGCAGGGCCCGGCTGCCTGCCTGGCACGCCTGCCCGCCGCTCTGCATTCGCTGGCGGCTTTTCTGGAGGAGGGTCTGACTGCGCAGGGCCCCTTGGGTGGGGGCGCGCCGTCTCCGCTCAAGTGCCGTATTCTGCAAGTGGCAGCAGCCTCGCCCCTGCTGCACTGGGCCCTGCAGCAGCCGGTTTCAGAGGAGCGGCCCTGTCAAATGCCGAGCAAGGATGAAACGGGAGACCGGCAGCAGGCGGGGGACCGGCAGCAGCAGACAGGCAGCCTGACGTCCAGCAGCAGCCCGCAGCCGCCGTCCACCCCGGCTGTGGGTCGCGGCAGCGGTGTTGCCCCTGCAGCGGCGGCTGTGGGCTGTGCCCGCTCAGCTGCGCTGGTGGAGCTACTGGGCGAGCTGGCGTTGGACTGCCAGCTCAGCGGGCGGCGACGCCAGGTGGCGGTGGTTGCTGGTACCGCAGATTCTGTGCAGATGCTGCAACAGCTGCTGACGTCGACAGCCTCCCAGCAGCAGCAGCAGTTGGCCGGTGTGGATGTGCACCTCTTCCAAGATGCGCTTCTTCACCATCATGAGAATGGGAAGAGCAGCCCGCGCAATTGCAAGTCGCACCTTGCCAGTGCAGGGGAAGAGGCAGTCCTAGGGCCGAGCGACAGCGCAGGTAGCGACAGCTTTCAAACGGCCCCCACAGCAGCCGGGTGGCTGGAGCTGGCACCAGAGGGTGCGGACAACAGCACGGGAGCGGCAGAGGCGGAGGATGACGGGGCTTCCTTGGGTGACAAAGCAGCAGCAGCGGGAGGGGGAGATGGAGAGGGAGTAGAGCTGGCAATTCCCCATGCAACAGCGCCAGCGCCCGCCGAGCCAGCATCACAACCACCATCCCCCTTTGCGGGGCCCTCTTCTGCAGAGCCAGCAGCCACCGGAGAGCAGGCAAGCACCCCAAAGGCATTGGCAGCAGCCGAGGCAGCAGGGAAGGCGGCTGCACCTGCACAGTGTGGCGGTAGCATGGCGGTGCATCTGTTGGCAGCATCGGAGCTGGCGGAGCTGGAGCGCCATATCGCTGCCTACCAAATCTTGGTTTGGTGAGCATAGCAGGGGCCAAGCCACCCTGGGGATCACGTATCCCTTCCCCCGACTCAACTAGCGTTAGGTCATTGCCCAACCCCCTGGGTGCTGCTGCTTTTTGCCGCTCCACTGGCAAATGTGTACTTGTTGTGCTGGCATACCGCGTGGTGGTTGATCTGGTACAGTAGTTGGCAGCAACCATGCAGCATGCTGGCTCGCTTGTGCCCGCCATGCTCTCGGCCCGCCGCTTCTGTGCTATCATTGCGTGCCGCACGGCAGCACACCTGACCTCCTCTGCATGCCGTCCTCACCCTTTAGCTTTCTTCCTCGCCTGCAGGTACAGCTCCGGCGATGTACTGCACGCCTCCTGCCAGGAGCTTGACTCTGCTGCCCTCTCCGCCTGCCACAAGCTTTCAGCTGCGGCGGTGGCGGCCCAGGACGAGGCGGGCGATGGCACGGGGGAGGGGCCCGGGTTGGACGGCGGCTCACCGCTGCATGGTGGACAGAGGCTGGAGTGCCATGTGCTGGCAACAGCTAGCCAAGTGCTGGCGCTGGGAGAAGTGCGGCGGGTGGACCATGCGCTCAAGGTGGGGGGTTGAGGGAAAGTTGGGAGCAGCATGTAGGTGGCAATGTGCAGAGGATGAGGGGAGAGCAGGTCACTGTGCGGCTTGTTGGGCAGTACAATACGCTTGCAAGTTGCTTTAGGCAGGCACGCGGGCTGGCTAAGCAGTCTGGTGCAGATTCAGGGATAAACGGCTGGCATGCTGATTGTTGGGTCAACCAGCAAGCTGCCCGTCTGTTGGTAGCATGAGCGCTGGCCATGTTCCCGTGCATGCCTCTGCTTGCATGCGTATGCTCTTTGACCCTGAATCTGGCGTCTGAGTCCTTCTTGCATGCAGGCGGCGATGCAGCTGGTACTGCTGGGTGATGCAGCTGCTGAGGAGAAGCTGACAATGTTGGCGCACCGCAACACAGCGGCGGTATTGGAGGAACACGCTCGTACGGTACTGGACACTCTGTGTCTTGGGCTGTGCGGCACTGCCCCTTCCTTGGCCACCATGACTGCCAGCCCTGCCAAGCTGGACAGACGTGGCAGCGCTAGGCTTCGCCACGAAAGCGACCGCCATGAGCGAGTTACCAGCGAAGAAACAGGCGCAGTTGAGAACGGTGGCCAGTGCAGGGTGGAAGCTCCACAGGCCGCGGCTGAAACTGCTCCCCAGCTTCTGTTCCAGTCGAGCGTGACGCTGCCGTCGGCTTACTTTCCTCCCGAGCGATTTCACACGGCAGGCGTCAGCATGCCGCTTGATGTGTTTGTGGGCCCGCCGCTGCCCTCCGAGCAACAGGCAGCCAATGCTGCAGCGCTGTTGGCGCTGGCAGCCCTGCACAGGCTAGGCATAGTGGCACGTTACTGGCCCTCCCGCCTCTTGCTGGCCCAGCACTTGCTGCCCCGCAGTATGCAGGGCCAGCACGCGATGCCGACAGCCACAGCTCTTGGACTGGCACAGCAGCAGTCACCGCCGCCGCCGCTGCAGGCGGGCACGGTGGGAGGCGGTTCGTCGCCAGCGACAACAGAAGGAGTGATGGGTGCAGCGGTTGGCGGGCAGCATGGACAGTTGGCGGCAGCTGGCCCTGGCGGTGGCCCTGGTGCTGCCTTTGGCAGTGGTGCTGGCGCACCTCCTCATGTCATGAACTTCTTCTGCCCCCTCTGCAACGTGGCGGCCACAGGGCACAAGGTGAGGCCCTGTGCCTGGTCCCCCGCAGGAAAGCTGACGGTCACCGTTGTACGGCACTCCCTGGCGGCTACCAGGCCCACATTCGCGCCACCATCCTGTACTGCCCTGCTCCCACAGCCGTCTGCTGCAACAACTTGGACCGGCCCCACTGCTTGCCTTAACTGTTCGAACCTGGGCCTCTGCTGCAAGCACCACACCACCTCTTGGCCAGTCTAATCATGCCATGCAACATAATTGCTCCATTCATCCACCCACAGCTTATAACACAGTTCCCACCACCCACACAATGCCTTCCTGACCCGATTGCTCTACTTGTTGCTGCCCCCTCAGGCATTTGAGGCTCACCTGAAGGGCTTCCGTCACCAGCGCCGCATCAAGCAGGCGCAGGTGCTGCAGCAGGGGCAGGAGGTGGACGCCATGCTGCAGGGGCTGCTGCTGGATGAAGCTAACATGCACAACTTGACAACAGGAGTGGCAGGGGGAGGGGCTGGGGCAATGGTGTTGGAGGCTCGTGAGGGGGCGCCCCCCCTGGCACTGCGCCGCACTGGGAGGGAGCTTCAAGAGGAGGAGGAGGGGGGTGAGTGGACAGTGCCTGCGCCCCTGCTGGCCACCCGGTGTCCCTGGTTCCCCATGCCTTCCCCACCCTGCACCCAACCGCCCACTGCCTTCCGTAGTCTGCTCTTCCCCACCTCACCTGTCTGCCCGGCGTTTGCAGGGGAGTATGGGAGTCCCAGTTTTGCTGACCGCCAGGTGTACAGCCCTGACCCCACTCCATACCGCTGCGATGCATGCGGGGTGTACTGCACCAGCCTCAGGCTGCTGGAGGCCCACATCCGCGGCCGCAAGCACCAGCGCAGGATGGCTGGGATGGATTCACCCGGCAGCGGCAACCGCCCAGCCTCCCCCAAGTGAGTGGGACAGGAGTGGGTCTTGCACATTTACAACTGCATGAATGGAAGCAGTGAGTGCTTGCGACGCGGGGGGGGGGAGCGCGGGCGCGGGCGCTCGGCGTGGCGAGCTAAATCTGGCTGACCTTTGCTGAGAAAGTGGTGCCGTGTTCAGCTGGTGGGTAATTGAATAAGAGCATCTCTCTGCTGTGGCTGCTTGCAACTGCAGGTCCCAGCCGCTGGTGACCCCCTGGTTCTGCTCACTGTGCGGGCTGTATGCGACGAGCGAGGAGCAGCTGCAAATGCACATGCTGGGCAAGCGGCACACACGCATGATGCACCTGCAGCGACAGCGGGGTGCACTCCTGGGTGGAGCCGGCGCAGCGGTGACGGCAGGTGGCAGCCTGCAGCATCAGCAGCATCAACTGCTGACCGCGGCGGTGGCTGCCGCCTCCTGGGCATCCAATGGCACCTCGCCATTTGCTGCCGCAGCAGCGGCGGGGTGGCTGACGGGCGGCGGCCCACCCTCAGGCAGCAGCACGCCTCCCACTGGCTCCGCCTCCCCCCTCCCTGGCTCCGCCTCCCCCCTCCCCTTGGCTGGCGGCAGCTGGTCCGCGGAGGAGCAGTCTGCGATACTGCATGGCATGCTGCTGGATGGGGCAGGCAACCAGCGCATTTACCGCTGCGACTTGTGCGGCGTGGTCACACCCTCCAAGCGCCACTATGAGTATCATTTGCAGGTGAGCCTGCCCTGCCCCAACGGTAAATGCTGTACATGCACTGCAAGTTCATTCAGTGCTGCTGGAGGGCTTATAGTGATGAACGGTCCAGAGGCGGGAACAAAAGGGGACCGCATGTCTATGTCGTGGGAAGAGCAGCAGACGCGGGAGGAAGCATAACCAGGCTGCCTTTCTCATTTAGTACCTCTTCTTTGCAATGTTATGTGTGGCAAATTCATGACAACTGCGCATGGCATATGCTACTAGTGCACCCCCCCAACTCGCACTGGTGCCCGCTTGCATCAGCACCCTCACGCTGCACCGCCCCATGGTGTCCCTGCAGGGCGTGAAGCACACGCGGCGGCTGCTGCGGGCCCAGGGCCTTGACCCCGGCTCAGCCTCGCAGCCCGGCACACCCGCCAGCTGTGGCAGCCCAATGAGCGGCAGCCGCAGCGCCAGCCCGGTAGGCCGTGGTGGCCGTGGGCGCCACTCACGTCATGGCAGCGCTGACTGGGGCTCACCCTCGGCATCTGGGGCTGCTGATCCCCCTCCAGAGTCGCTCATATGCTCTGTTTGCGGCATCATGGCAACAAGCGCCGTGAACTTGGAGGTGAGAGGAGGGGGCCAGATGGGCCCACTGACTGGCCTCCGTGTGGTGTCCCTGCCAGGACGCTTGTGCCTGCTGTGTTTGAGGCATGCCGCCACGCTCCCTCCTGCGCCTGCTTGCTCGTATGTTGCTCTGCCTAGATGCCACGCGCTGATCTACTCCATGCAAGGTTTGTGCCTTCTCCACTATTTATAATGCGTGCCCGCCTACCTGCCTGCCCTTCACAACCACTCCCAACACCAACTGCAGGATCACTACAAAGGGCGGCGCCACCAGAAGAACGTGGAACGGCAGCAGGCGCAAGAGGCGGCGGCTGCAGCTGCCATTGCGCGGGCGGCCTCCGCCTCTTCAGGGCAGCTACCCCCGCTGCCGCCCAACGTCAGCCCCGATGGCGGGCCGTTTGCCAGTGCTGCAGCGGTGGCTTTTCCCTCTGCCTCCGCGACTTCTGCTGCCGGCACCGGTGCTCCAAACAGCGGCGGCGGCGCAACGGGCAACGGAGGTGGCTTGAGTTTGCAGCGATCCACCAGCGGGATCACTTTGGGAGCAGACGGCCTGCGCTTGGGCAGTGGAGCGCTGCTGAGCGCTGGCAGCCTGCAGCGCCTGCCAAGCGGCGACGTGTTGGATGGCTTTCCATGCGTGCGTATTGGAGATGTGCTGCTGCCAAGCAGTATGGACCTCCGAGCCTTCCTGGGTGCGTGTGGTGAAGCGCTGGATGGGGTGGGGATGACATGCACAGGGTTGTGCTGACTTGCTAACTCATAATAGACGCCACACATGCTGATTGGGATGTGTTTTTCGCTTCTGGCTGGCTTGCCTCTGGGTGGCTGAGCCTGCAATGGCTTGTTGCCTGCTCACGGTACGGTTGATGCCATGCGATACCTGTAATCGCTCTTGAGCCATCAGCACCACCTCATTATGCCCACAACCCTGCTCTTGCCCTAATTATGGGGCCGTGTTCCGTTGAATAGGCTTGTTTTGTACGCCGAGCTTTGGTATGGTCAATCGCTACTGCCATATGCTGACGACGCCCGTGGGTGCCCACAATCTATATCTGCAGAGGAGATGCAGCACTTGGATGAAGCGGATGAGGAAGCCGACCAGCTGCCCCCCATTGCCGAGCATCAAGAGCAGGCGGAGGGTGGTGGCGGCACAATACGGCTGGAGCCAGCCGGCAGCACCACGCACCTTGCCACGCCTGTGCCGCCAGCATCGGGGCGCGACACTTGGGCCTATAGCAGCAACAACACCAGCCCCATTAGTGCCAGCATCAGTACCAAAACGAGCCCAGGCACAGCTGCTGCCCTTCCCGCGTCTGGCTGGGGCTCCGGGGGCGGCAGCTGGGCGGCGGCAGGTGCTGCGCCGCCGACTAACCGGCGGGGCCAGGGAGGGAGCAACAGTGGCAGCGGCAGCAGGATGCAGCCCGCCTCCCCTCCCTTCCACTCGTTCTCGGGGGGCGGTGGAGGCAGTGGCAGCGGCGGTGGCGGCGCTAACACTGGCGGATATAACAGGCCAGGCAGCCGCCCTGGCTCTGCGGGATCGCGCCTCTCCCGCTTCGCCCAGGACCAGCAGCACCACCAGCATGTGGCGGGAAGCGGTGTAGGCTCATCTTTGGCTTACGACCATGGTATGGGGGTGCCTGGTGGCGGCGCCGGCTACAGCATGCAGAGCATGCAGCACGGCTATGGGATGGGTCTGGGCATGCGCCAGCAGCCTCATATGGCTGGCACGCAGCCCGGCTATGGCGGCGGCGGCAGCAGCTACAGTGTACCTCCGGATTACTCTTCAGCTGGCGCCATGCTGGCAGCACAGCAGGCTGCTCACCAGGCCGCCTTCATGCAGCAGGCAGCAGCATTGCAGATGCAGCAGATGCAGATGGCAGCAGTTGCATACGGCGGCGGGCTCCCAGGGATGGGTGGCGGCTACGGTGGCATGCCGATGGCGCAGCAGCAACCGCCTGTGCCACCCCAGCAGCAGCAGGCGTATTTCCCGCAACCCAGCCTTCCCTCCCAGCAGCAGGGCCGAGCGCCGCCTGGCAGCAGCAGGTATCAGTACTGACCCTTGAGTACCGACGAACCATCAGTGCTTATTTACCCACTGCAAAATTTGTACGGGATCGTGGGTGACAATCTTGTCTGCCACTGCTTCAGCCAAGAGCCTTGTTTCCTCTGCCTCCTGCCAATCGCCACACATCGCCGTGGCTCCCACACCAAGGTGCATTATTATCAACATCCCTGCTGCATTGACCTGGCCTAATCGCTGTACAACTAACTGCTGCACACCTGTGGCTGCTCGACTGCAAAATAGCTCTTCAACCCTGCTTGTGGTGCCATTCACAGCGCTTTACACAGCGCATGCCATGCATCCATTGTTAAAATTGCCAGCGCTTCGGCCGTTTTATAACTGCAAAAAGTAGTATTGTACAATGGCTACAACGCACCAAGGCGGCTTTCCTGGTTTTCAAGTGCGCCAGCAGTACGCAGCCTCCGACTGTACTGCCTGCCACCGTGCAATGTTAACATTAGCAAGCCGCCTGCAGCCTCATTCTGGCGGTGCGCATCCATTTATTTGATCTTGATCTCTCCCAACGCGGCCACGCCGCACGCACCTTCAAACTCCTCAGAGGCTGGAAGCTGCAAAGTTGACGGGGCATTCGGCCGCTGCGCTAAACGTCTGATTGTTTTGCTTATGACCGAGTGGTCTGCAGCCACCAGCACACCGGGGCCAAGGCATAGGGCAGAGCAAAGTCGCCTTGTGAGCTTGGGGCTCGGGCTTGCCGCTGCTATCTTGCTGACATTGTTAGCCAACCATCATCGCTCATATGGCGGTAAGCGGCAGACTAGATAGCGCGCACGCATTCAGCAGCTGATGCCAGCCGCCTGCTGTGCCCGCTGGCGCACTGCAAACATGCAATATGGAGAACCCGTGGACGCGCCCAAAAGGTTGCCTCTCCCTGGTTGAATAACCCATGTTTGTGTCATTTCCCTGCAGAGGGCTCACAACGACGGCTGTGGCATGCTGTGCGGCCGCGGACGCCCCTTGCGCCGCCACCCATCCCAAAGGCACGTGCGCTAGTCCAGCCCCCCCGCCTGGGGGAGCTTCGACGACTGGCAGCCATAGCGCTGGGCGATGGAATATCTTGAGATACCATCATTGATGAGATGGCATCATTGCGGCTTGACTTGTTCCATGCAGTTTCCCTGGCGGCCGCTGTTGACCGCCGATGAGTTGCAGCAGGGCACCACCCACTACGGCAGCGGGGCGCGCATGCGGCGCGTGGCACACAAGTTGCTGACGGGGCGGCCTATCAAGGTGGTTACGCTTGGCGGCTCAGTCACTTACGGCCATGGTGCGGACAACCCAAGCCTCAGCTACCCTTCCCTCTTCTTCCGTTTCATCAATGCCAGCTTCCCTCACAGGTCGGTCAGCAGGGGTGCATCTGCTGGGCTGGGCTGTCGCGAGTGCCGCTGATTGGAAGGCCTGCCTCAGGCTGTGAGCAGCAGGATGTGTGTTCTAAGCCGGCCCCAAAGTCAGATACGTCCGATCATTGCAGGGATCACGTGTTCAGGAACCAAGGTATGCCTGGATCAACCAGCCACGTCACCATGCCTTGTTTGGAGAGTATGGTTGCCGAGGTGGGTGCTGCCCTGCTGGCTGGCAGACGGGTAAGCCACATTCTTTCATATACCATGACTGACTGATACTCTGCGCTAGTTGTGGCGTGAAGGGGAATGCTTGTTACCAGTTCTTCCCCAACGTGCTTCTGCTGCTGTGCAGGATCCTGATTTGGGTGGGTGATGGCCGCTTGTGCTGGTTGGCAGGCAGCGAGCCGGAAGATGGAAGGCGCTTGGGCAGCAGCTAATGCTTTCATTACGCTTTCTCCTGTCCCTTTATAAGTCATTACCGCCCCCAGGGTGGTAGCGACAGGAGTTGTTAGTGGCTTGCATGAGCGTTGTGCAGCACCAGCCTCATGGGTCCGCTTGTTCTGCAACTTTCTGCCGCCGCATTGCAGTGGCTGTTGAGTTTTCTGTCAACGACCCCCCAGCTGCCTACACCTCCACCTCCCGGCACAGCTTTGAGGACCTGATTCGCAAGCTGCTGGCCTATGGCAGCCAGCCCGCGGTGGTGCTGCTGCACCATTACTCCTGGTGGAAGGCGGCGGCTGATGGCCTCACCAGCGGCGTGTTCTATCGGGAACCTGAGGGGCAGTACACCACCTTCTCTCAGGTGAGGATAGATTTGGCAAGGGCTCCGTCCATGCTACCAGCCTACAGCCCTGTCCACAGCCATGATGCTCGCCTATCTAACACGGACTGCTAGGGAGGAGTATGCTTGCGGTATGATTTCGGGTCGCAATGGAAGCCGCCACATTGCTGTTCTGGGGTAATAGCGGGCAACCAGCCTGGGGGGTACAGCCTGGGGGCACTGGGATGTATCCCGCCCATTCTGTTGTTACCTGGCCTTCCGCTGCCATGAAATCCAAGGACAATGGCACAGCTAGTGCCATCAACATGTCCATTTGTGCGGTTGATGCATTATTGTTGGTTGCTGCACTTGGTATGCAGTATTACGACATTCCCTCCCTTTCCTTGAGATCAGCGGCATGGCACCTGATGAGAGCGGGCGTCACTGGCTTCAAGGTGGGTGTGTCACAAGCACGGATTATTGCCTAAAGCGGGTGACAATATAGCCATTCAACTGGTCAGCTCTCTGTAAAACTTCTGGCTCTATCTCGCAATCCCCTGCCTGATCTTTTGCCACTGGCTGCCCTTCTTCCTCTATATCTTCATGCCGCCCCCCATGTGCCTTCCAGCCGCAGGTTGACAAGTTGATACTGGAGGGCAACAAGAATGCCAAAACCGGGGAGCCGATCCCAACAGCAGACCCCGACTTGCGAGATGATTACCTCTACCTCGACACGTGAGTGAGACCCAACTGCTGGCACACCATTCACCTTGCTCCTGCCCCTTCTTTGGCAGCTGTTGTGTCTGCCCCTTGCTGCCGCTGCTTTTGGCATGACACCCCTGCTGCTTCTAGTGCAACTGCTGCGTGCCTCAGGCTGCTGCTGAACTTCTGTTACCAACTGCGCTATCTACAAGCACAATTTGTGGCAAGCGGCTGCTTCGCAGCGGCTGCCTCTGTTGCATATATTGATGCATGCTGCTGTAACTCCCGACAACCGCAAGCTATACTTCCACAAAAGTTCCGTAGATGTCGCCCCATCCCATGCACCTCATGCCACGCATCCACATGTGTGCCAGCCTGGCTGCAGCATCCACCCAGGCCCCAATGGCCACCAGGTGTTGGCTGAGCTGCTCAGCGGGCTCCTCAGCCGCGCAGTGGGGGAGGTGGCGGCGGGACAACCACCAGCACGTGCAAGGCGGGATCCCCGCCTGGAAGGGCTGCCGCCCCCTATGATCCCAAACTTTGAGGCTAGCAGCGCATCCCTTTGCGTGCAGCTGGTGAGTGGCCATTCGGTTGTGTGGGTGTTTGTCGGTGCCTGGTTGTTGCACTACACCAACCTGACCTCCAGACTAACACTGGTGGTGGTGGGTGGCCGGCAGCCAGGAGCTGCAACTCTACCGGCAACCGAAGAGGCTGTGTGGTGTATGGGGCTAGCCCTGGACAGTGTGGTGTGATCTGAGTGCATGAACCCCATCGTCAATGCTTGCATGTCAGGGTCTGTCCTCATCCGTCACTCGCCTCACCTCCACACCCACCTTGGCAACTGCACCCTTGCAGGAGGCTTTCAAGCCCATGGTGGTGCGGCAGAAGGGCTTTGAGTACCGCCCAGAAAAGGCCAAGATGCCGACCTGGGTGGAGCAGAAGTGGGGCTGGTCCGCCACAGAGCCAGGTGGGTGGGTGGGTTGATGGGGATGGGTGGGCAAGTGTGTGGCGTTGAGTAAGTTGCAGGTGCACATGTGGATGGCCAGAATAGCTTGTAGTTGTGCACCTGTCTTTACAACACAATCGGCCATGACGGACCGAAGCAGCGGGCCCAAATGCCAAGCGGTCCTTTCAGTTGTGTGCTGATCCCTTTTACGGTATACTCGTTTGGATCATGGCAACAGCTATCTGTTTCTATTCTGGGTTACAGTTTCCCACTCGTTTGTGCTATGCACACTATCCGTTTTGTCCCTCATGGCTCCCCGAGACCTTGCTCTCCCTGCTGCTCCCACCGCACTTCCGCCGCTTGTCTTCTTTGCAGGCTCTTGGGCCGAGCTTGAAGTTGACACAAGGCCCAAGCCAGGCAGCCAGGCCAAGCGCACCGCGCTGCTGCTGTCTCACCTCCGCAGCTACAATGGCATGGGCACAGCCAGGGTGGAGTGTGTGTCTGGGTGCAGCTGCGAGCCCAACACACTGGATGGCACCACTGCCAGCCGCGTCTCTGTGTTCAAAATACACTCCTTCAAGGTTGGGGCCCTGTGAATGTGAAGAGGGCTGGCGCTGCTCCGTCACTGTGCAGCGGTCATGCCACAACAGCAAGCGCTGGTCAGCTGTCAATCCTCTTGGGCTGCTACTGTCCGCACCGCAGGTGTCCCGCCATGAGCGCTGCCGCATACGAGTCACCGTCACCTCCGAGCCAGGAGAAACCCCACAGGAGGGACACAAGGTGGGCACGTCAAAGTGCAGTTGCATGTTCACATCGGTTCACCAGCCTGTCGCTGTAGGCAACGCAGAAGGCCATCTGGCTTGAATCAGCCCTGCCTGTGATCGCATCCACAGCTGGACTGTGTTGAGCACCCGTGCACCTTTCTCTCATTTGCTTGCTGCCCTTCTTTGTTCCTCATGGGCTGCAGGTCATGCTGGCAGCTGTGATGGTTACACATAAGCTTGACTGAACCAGGGATGCAGAGACAACCAACAGGCGGCGGCCTGGGCCCCTTCAATGCTGTTGTGTGTAGTGCAGCATCAGCAGCTTGTGCCAATGTGGCAATAAAAGAAACAAGGAATCACGCATGCATGTTCATCGGATTTCATTTCAGAACTGGTCACTTATTGGAAATACAGCGATAGTGCTGTGTGTGTATATTCACCCAATGCGGTCCTTCATGCAGGATGCCATTTGCTCTCCCTCGCTCATTATCAGTGGGCGTGGGCGTGGGCAGGTAGCAATTGGGTGGTTGTGTTGGCATGCGTGCTATTAGGGCATGGCACACTCATGTCAGCGCACGGCGGCTCTTGCGGCGAGCAGCAGTGCATTGCACGTTGGCGGGCCAGTCGCAGGCCCGTGATGCCTGCACCAAGGGGCAGGGGAGAGGAGGAGTCAACAGGCAGGCAGTTGTTGGGGGGAATGTGAGTAGGTTGTAACTTTGGTTGCATTAGCTGTCATCGGCCTGCGTGGCTGCTGAGTGTGCGGGGAGCCGGGCCTCAGGGCTGGCTGAGGCGTGGCTCTGCGGCGTGGCTCACCTGGTTGAAGACCAGGCCGTTGGCGCAGGCAAAGTACCAGGAGCCACTGGGCTCACAGCGGTAGTAGCTGCGGCACCCACTGCACAGGCATAAGAGCAGCCACAGTAGGACAGTTGGAAGACGTGAAGGGCTTGGGTTCAACGTTCTAGACGCAGCACGACCGAAGAATGAGCATGAGTGGTCCGAGGAGTGTACGTGCCCTGTAACGGGCCACACCTGCTGCCAGTTGTTTGCAGAATTAGGCGAGTAAGGTGTCAGAGCAGCAGCTGAGCTTGCCTGTTGGTGTCAGCATAAAATCCGGCAGGTTTTCCGCTGCAGAATGTGGCAGCTGGGAGGGGTGCTGACGACTGTGGGGCAGGTGGAGGCGGGCGGGGGCTGGGAGGACGCGGGCTTGGAG
>JAAMXP010003894.1:5018-19330 GCA_019693395.1 Ettlia oleoabundans | reverse complement strand
CCACCACCCACCACGCACCACCACCCCGCCCGCCCCTGCCGCAGATTTTGAGGATGAGACCCACCTGTACAACAGGCTTCAGCTGGTTGTCACCCTGCTCCTGTCCCTGATCGGTGGGTCCTCTGGTGGCATAAGGAAAAACGCTTGCTTGCACAGTCGGGTTGGCAGTGTATGATGCTGGGGGCTCTAGTGAGATCCCTCTCATTTTCTGGGATTGTACGGTGCCGTGTGCGCATGGAATCCCGTACCGTCCGACTCTCCCCAGGCGGTACTCCCCCTGTACCGCCTGCCGGATGTGGGGCTTTTTTTTAAATGCCCCATGATTCTTCGCCTTTTGGATGCAATACCAACTAGCAGCCCCTTTAACCTTGTGTGTGTGCAAACCACCTTGTTGAACCCCCATGCGGCCATGCCTGTCTGCAGCTGTCCAGTTTGTGCTGGTAGACAAGCTGCCGTCCAGCAGTTACATCACGCCCATGCAGCAGCTGGTGCTAACAACCTACATCTTCCTTTGCTGCGTCAGGTGGGCAGCTGGTACAACTTCACTGCTGGGCATGCTTGACAACGGTACGCTCTCTGCCTGTACCGCCATTGTCTGCTACCTCTGGCGGAGTCCATGCTGCATAGGCCTCATGATAACACTTGTTACTGCAATCTGTGCCCTCGTTTTCACATCTGCACACATTGCTGGCTGTTGTGTTGGCCAGCCCCTTCTTTCTAGGTTCGAATTTACGCACTTGTCGTATCCAAACCAGCTTGCCAGTTCACCCACAGCCTCAACGCTGCTGCTGCAGCCTTGAGAGCATTTTGCTTCACTGCTACGTGGCCAACTCCAAGAAGGCTATCTGGGCAACCACCAGGACCATCGTGCTCCTGCCATGGTGGCTGGTCTCTGCCGCACTGAGACCCGTCTTGCGCAAGGTGGGTCTACGGATATCAGAAGCTGTATGTCTGTAACCGTATGTGGATGGAATACCCGTCTCAGTTGCGTAGATGGTTTATCCACCGGTGCCCTGCGGTGTAGAGGATATTGGCAGCCTCTGCGGCTGTGGGCTGGGCGGTGACCGAATGGGAGTTGAAGTATGAATGACGAAGTGCTCCTGTTAACAGAGGCGCTCCCTGACACCCTGCTTTGGCTGCTGTGCAGGGCAAGCCGCCACCTAAGCTGACACCGCCGTCCCACGGAGCAGCAGCAGAGAAGCCGCTGCAGAGCCCGGGTGCCACCTTCACCGCAGTTCTGGATGACTCTGAGGATGTTCAGCCATTTGGCTCGCTTACGTCATTCCATTCAGACAGCGCTCAGGAGCAGCAGGTACGTGTATGCCCCCGCTGCCGCCGCACCCCACCCCCACCCCCACCCCTCCCCATCACACACAAGGCCCGCCCGCAACACGCAAGTACGCTCCCACGCATGCATCGTTAGGAGGGTCCACTCAGCTCCAACAACATTTCTCTCCCGTTCACCATTCTCTGTCTTGCAGCAAAAACAGGCATTTGCCAGCAGCAGCAGCAGTCCGCAGCCCCGCCGGGTGCTCTCCCCCTCCCGCCTGAAAGCGCGGCTGCTGACGTGGAGCAACAGCCTGGGAGAGCTGTGCCTCTGTGACTCTGGAGCCTGCCCCTGCAAGCAGGGCCCTTGCCCCTGCAAGGAGGGCAACTGTCCCTGCACTGCGGCGGCCTGCGACTGCCGCTTGGGCAGGTGCCCCTGCCGGGCCAGGAGGCACGATGCGATACGGCGCAAGCGTACCGCAGACTTGGTGGGTAATGTTGAATGGGTGGGTGGGTCGTAGTGCCTGAGCTGCGGTGTTTGAAACAAGCGTGGCTGCATTCAGGGAGTGTATTAAAATGCATGCTTGCGTTGCTAGGCACGTGTGTTAAGGTTGCCGCCAACCCGCCGTGTCGTGATCCTGTGGTTTGGGGTCCTGGTCAATGCCTTGCATGCTGTCCATATGCAGATTGACAACATTGTGGTGGTGGCACTGGCTGCCGGCTACACTATTGCGGCAGTGCTAATCTTCACGCTGCAGAGTGGCTACACCAGCCTCTTTCCAGAGACAGACGATCGCGGAGCGACAGCATGCCCGCGCCTAACCTAACCTTCAGCATATTGCCTCATGCTGTGCAATGTTTCCTAGATGGTAAACTTTCGTGGTCTGACTAACTTGCTAGTTTTTATTTGTATTTCTCTGCAGATTATTGCATGCCCTTGAAACCATTTCAAACATAATAAACGAAAGCATAGTCGACAGCAATCCACCGCCATGGTGCGCCGTGCAATATAGTGTAATATGCAATAGCGACCCCTTGCTGCAGATTCCCGGTTGAGAGTCTCAGCCACGTCATCACAGCTGACCATCCAGGTGCCAGGTAGGAGGGGCAAGTTACAAGTGAACTCTAGATCTAAACCAAAGAATCGATAAAATACATTGCAAAATATGAAGAAGTACAGCAAGCGCTGGCTACCTACGGGCTGTGCCCCCCAGCAGGCATAGCCTCTCACAAAGCAGAGCTACAATTCGCACGCTCACACAGCCACAAAGCCGCCAGAACTGAGGAATGGATGCCATCGGCGGCTCAGCCGCGCTTCATGGCCCGCACTGCATCGCCTACCTCCTGCAACAGTTCAGCGGTGAAGGCAACGGGGGTATAAGGCACGTGTATAGAACAGCTGAGCACGTGTGTACAAAATGGCGCAACACATATGAAGGTGCCTGGACAACTGAGCGCACAACGTTTTACTATGTGGACGACATCAGGCACCTGCCGCCACCACCACCAGCACTGTGCCCCTGTCCTCATGCCAATTACCGGGAAGGAACGCAAAGGCAGTAGGAAACCCAGAAATATCATGCAGCCACACGACTTGCTTGAGGAGTTTTCATCAGGTTTGGTGCCTGGGATCCGTCGCATGCCCAAGTATTCACCACCCACGGCCATCCTCTCACCCACTCATCAGCCCACCAGCATTGCCCCTACCTGTTCGCTGATCTTAACCAGGTGTGAGGGCTGGAATCCGTCCCACACTCACCAATCTACCATCGATTCAACGGCCATCCACTGTGCCGCACACCGACGCTTTGCCTTACCTGCTCGCTAATTTCGTCCAAGTCTGACGCCTGGAACTCCAGGCTCAGCCCGTCCAAGTGGCTCTTGAAAAAGTCCTTGGTGCTGGCGTACATCATCTTGGCCTTGACACGCGCGGCATCAGGGGCCCTGCAGGGTTTGAATCAAAACCAACATGGGAGACCTAAGCACATGGAGCAACGCGCAGCATCATGAAGTTGACCCGGACGGCTACCGGGGACCTGCACTCCCATTTGGGCGGTTCGCGCGTGGAAGCAAAGGGCTGTCAGCAATGCAGGCCAGTTGCATTTGCGGCAGAAGCGTTTGGCTTGCAGGACCGAAGTAGTGCCTGGATACCTGCTACAAACAGTTTTTGTTGTTTGCGACTTGAGGTGTTGCTGCCATCCAGTCTAGCAAGTACCACAACCTTCTTGCAACTTTGAACCAACACACACCTCACTCAGCTCTTGACTCTTGGCAAGCTGGGTGCGCACCAACTGAGGAGGATCATGAATGCACCAAGAGCAGTTGAGCATAAATGCACAAGCACTTAGCTGGTGCCTGGCAGTCAACTGGGTGCTCACCAGTTGAGGAAGATCATCTTGTGCAGCTTCTGGCCATCAGGCGTCTCGAAATCAAAGTCGAACACTGCGGTACAAGTCCGCGGCACGGGCGATAGATGCATGTGGGCAGGCAGTACAACAAGGCGCCTTGGCAATATGGACCACAGCTGCACATGCACCTGAACCGCATGCAGCACCCACAACCATACGATACGCTGAACAAGAGAACTTACCTCCATATCTGCAGTCGGCATCAGGGAGTGCAGCCAGGAAGTCCTGCCAGGTGCTGCCCTTCTCGCCCACGGCTGCGATGATGACGGATGCACCCGAGTCATCGACTTGCCACAGGGCCCACTTGTACTGCAGGGCAGAGGCAGCATTACTGCATGTGACCTAAGCCAGCAATGACGGAGATCGCATGCAGCGATTTGCCCGCCGCAGGAAATGACACATAGTGCCTGGAGATGGAGGTGGCAATTGAGACTGAGGCAACACAAGGATTGAGGGTTGAAGGCTACATGTTCACAACTGCTGGTGCAGCACCCATCTGCGCTTTAATGGACCCGCTCACCGTTGCCTTAAGGCGCATCAGGTAGAAGAGGTTGACCGCATCCTCGCTCACAGAGATGCCGCTCATGGACGTCTGCGTGACAGAGGGGGAAGAGGAGAAGCGGCGAATGTGTAGAAGGCAGCCGGCAGGGCATTAGGGGTTTGAAGATGGTGGTGATGCACAGGGACAACATGCTAAGGTCTCAGGTGTAGGGTAAACAGAGCATGCACTACAAAAGCTCCTGACCTTGTTCAAACAGCTGACTGGAGCTGCTAGTGGCAATGCCCTGCATGCCATCCCATTCTTGTGGGACCCAGCCCAATAGCCAGCCATCCACGCGGGTGGCCATATTCCTCATAGGGTGCGCAAAGGTTGCAAGTTTCTCACATGTCTATGGCAGCGTGTGTTGCTACCTACTCACCCCCTGGCTCATAGACTTGGCGCCACCCATCTTCGGGATGTTACTGGGCAGGTTAGTGCTGGAGGCTGATGTGCGCATGGCAGAAGGAGCAGGCGCCGCTGCCGCTGCTCCTCCTGCTGCAGCTGCGGGCATAATGGATGCTGCACCGTTTTGCAGCGGTGCCGCTGGGGCATCACGCTGCACCGCAGGGGTGGATGACGGTGGCGGGGCAGGCGGCGGGAGCTGCCAGGCCACAGCGGCAGGCCGTTGCACTGGTGGCGGCGGTGCCGCCGCAGGCTCTGGCTGCTGCGGTGCAGCTGCAGCTGCCGCCGTGGCGGGCTTGCCGCTTACGATCATGTCCATGAAGCTCTGCTTCGTCTCTTCGTAATCCTCCGGCTTGATCAGACCCACGTCCACGGCCGACTTGATCTGCTGCGCACGGACGAAAGTGTTCTTGACTGCATCGAAATCGGCCTGGGTCACCAGCCCAAGATCAAGGGCTGCCTTTGTGCTCAGCAGGCTGTGCAAAGTGTTGTCGACCATTTTTGCCGTTGCGCAGCGCCTGACTTGCCACTGCTTCTCTGAGCTACCAAAGTCAAACGAATTAACTGGATCAATACAGGCAGTCCCGCGGAATTTGGCAGCGCACAAAACCAGATGTACTGCTGCCAGTAGAGGTACTGAAACGTTTAAAGGCCAGTGAAAGGCCCGCAGCGGCTAATACGGCATTTGCATCACCTGCGACATGCAATATCGCTTATTTGGTACTTGACATAGTTTATTGACACGAGCTGGGGCGATGTGCTTGAAGGCGCGCTGGCATTGACAGCACGGAGGCTGGTATCGCCTGTGTAAATAGCAGCAGGCAACATGGCGGAATTGGACTTGGAGCTCCTTGCGTCCATCGCCTCGGGCGGCCTGGGCAGCTGGCAGCACGACGCCCCGGGGCGCACGGTGTATGTGAAGAATGAAGATTGCATAGGCAAGCATTGCGTGACTCTGGGATTGGTTGCCGTGGCCCAAGCCCGCCCGGCTGTTCTTGACAGCCGCCGCCAGCCATGCCGCCACCTCTGCATATCTTGGGGCCCTGCACTTATGCCCGCCATATGCTGTCATGGCATCACGTCTTGCAGGCTGCCTGCGCGATCTGCAGCGCTTCTTTCGGCAGGATGACCCCGAGGAGCGCCCCGCTTTCTTTGCTGTATCAAAGTACAACTTTGCACGTTCCGACCTTGTACCTCTCATTGTCACCTACCCAGATGACTATGATGTCGTCTACAATGCACGTAAGCAGTATGCAGATGACTGCTACTTGTGAAAGCGATGCGGCGGCGTGTGCTAAGAGGCAAAGTGGCAGAAAACCACACCGGGCTGTAACTGTTGCGGGTTTTGGGTGCCTGCGTCTCCTTGCTGCTTATCATCGCCACTGCTATGAGGCTGCTGGCACATCATCTGTGCATGTACGTCTCCAAGCACCCGTCGATGCCTTCACCCACTTCCCCGTCTCGCAGTCAAGGTTGCCACGTTCCTCACCATGCCTAGCAGTGAGCCACTCATCACCACCAACAGGGCCAAGCAGGAGGAGCACATGCAGGTAGCTGGGAGATGATACCGCTGAGTGTTGAGTGTTTGGGAAGGAGCCAGCAATTCAGATGCACCTCATCAAGGAGACAAGCTTGCAGCATATAAGAGAAAGTATATAGCCATTGTAGGCCCTCACCTCCTGCTATGCAGCCGACACCCCCCCCGCACCCCTGGGTTTTATATCACCAGTGGTCTTCGGCCCTGCTCCCAACCCCCCACACTGCCACCATGCAGGCTGTGCGTGAGGCATTCCTGGCACAGGATGCGCTGGCGGCGGTGGTGGGCATGCTGGCGGAGCCGCTGTCTCGCCATCCGCGCATGAACGAGCAGGATGCGGCGCTGGTGCAGCTGGTCATCACCTTCTTCAAGTGAGGCCTCCTCTTACTTATTAGCTGGCTATTTTACCTGGCGGCCCTGATGTGCGAATAGTGATGTGCAGTTCCTTCATCCCTTCTGTCCAGCAGATGTTTCCCATTTATTCCCTGTCTGAGCCGTTGTTGATGGGCAGTCGTCGCTGGGCAGCCTTACCTGACCCCCATGCTTGCCTGCTCCCTGGTATTATGTGAGTTCAGAAACCTGGTGGCTATTCCCGAGGCGCCACCAGTGGCAGTCGGTTCGGCAGCCAGCAGCACCAAGGACGCCAACCGGCGCATCCAGACTGGGCTGCTGGAGCGGCTGTTTGGGGACAATGTGATGGACCTGCTGCTGCTACTGGCACAGCACTCGCAGCAGGTGAACAGATTCAGACAGGTCGTTGGTGTGGGAAATGAAGACGGCTTCTTGCACCTGCAGTGGTTGCTTCTTGTACCTGCAGTGTTTGCTTCTTGTATCTGCAGTGGTTGCTTCTTGCACCTGCAGTGGTTGCTTCTTGTACCTGCAGTGGTTGAAGGCTTGAGCCAGCTTGCTGACGCTCTTCTGTTTCCGCTAGCGTCTCTTTTGCAGTTCCGCTTTCGGTGTGGTGTCGGTTTGAACAAATGTCAGTGTTATATGTCATAGGGCCAGCAGCTATAGGGCGGAGAGCCCGTGCACAACACGCCCCAGTCCTGCTGTCCTACAGTCTCCCTGACCTGCATTTTTTTTTTTTTTACCCCGCTGCCGCAGCGCCCCTTTCGGTCCGAGGCTCCGGTGCTCGTGGAGATATTCATGCACCTGTTCTGCGGCGTGGACCCTCAGCTGCTGCTGGATGCTCCCCAATTGCTTGTGGTGCACCAGCGGCAGCGGAGGGAAGAGGAGGCAGCAGCCCTGGCAGCCGCCGAAAACAAGCGCCAGCAGCAGCAGAGGAGCAATAACGGCGGCAATGTGGGCAGGCCTGTGGCGAGCGTTGGAGCGAGGCCAGTGGCCAACACAGCCCACCTGCCACGCCTGCCAGCTATGCCGCAGCAGCGGCCGTTTGTGCCGAGGGGCAAGATGCCGAGGCATGTGGCGATGGCGGCGCCCTCTCGCCACCCACATTCCGGTAAGCCCAGTTTCATGCACGAGCAGCTCAGGATTGCTTTGCGCAGGAGCAGGGTTCTACCTGCCAAGATCCACTTTGCGGTGTGGGCTTGCAGACCAACTGTTGTTCCACAGTTTTGGCTGTGTTGACAATTGCCCAACATTAGATGCCGATGTGTCACGAAAGGACTTTAAAGAATGGTGTTGCAGGTGCTGTTTATGTGCGGCGCCATTTGGAGCACAACGCCAACATTGTGCTGCGGCACAATCCCAACCGCTCTGAGCTGCCACGCCTTCCTGCGGTGGTGGATGCACGCAAGGCACCTGCACAGGTGCCCTGCTGGGTTGCTGTCTTGGTTGCAATGGTTGGTTGCTTGCTGGCTTGCTTGCCTGCTTGTCTGCTGCTAGCTGGGTTGCTGGCTGCCCATGTGTTTGTTGCAGAGGTTAAGCTCGTTGCTGAAGTAAGGCTGGTGGCCTTGGTGGTTCCGTCCCAACCCTTCCCACTCGGCGCTGCCCGTCTGCAGAAGAAAGACGGGATGGCAGCCAACGGCACCGCTGGCGGTGGCCAAGGTGGTGCCCCTCAGTCTCGGCTGGGCCCGGAGTTGCTGATGCGGCTGGGGCAGTACCTGCACCAGTTCCTGGATGGAGCTTATGACCTGTTGATGGCTCAGGTGGGTGGGTAGCCTAACAGAAAGGCAAGTGAAATAAAATTCATTTGTTGGGCCCATTGCCAGCCAAACCAGGCTGCATTTGGTATGGACTGTGGACGGTGTGCGTTGGCTTGTATATCATTGTATGTACGAGCCACATCTCACTGGGGTGGCATGTGGAATATGACTTCAATGTGTTGTTGGTGGAGGCTGTTACCGATGGGTGGATGCCAGCTCCTTTGGGTCCTTCTGGGCAGCTTTGCTGGGTCATCGCTGCCATGTTCAACTTGCGAGCAACCTTGCCAGCGCCCACCGTTGGGCTGACCCTTAGCTTCTCCCTGATGAGGGCAGGTGTTCAAGGAGTTGGAGCCGGGACTCAACATTAGCCGCCTGTCCGAGACCGACTTCTTGCACTTTGTGCGGCTGGCCACCTACTGCACACGATACGTGCGGCTTAGAGAGGTAGGCGGGTGGTGTTGCTGGTAGTGCCGGCATGGGTCTTCTGTTATTGCCGCGCACAGCATATCGTTGGCTGAGGAGCTCCAGGACGAGTCTAGTCATCGGTCCTTTCCTGAACTGCTCGTTTCTGAGGTGTGTTTTGCAGGAGCGCAAGCTTCAGGCCAAGTTGCAGCAGCAGGCCTTGGGCAGCAACGGCGGCGACAAGGGGGCTGCTTCTGAGGCCGCTGCCACTTCGTCAGCCGGTAGTGCTGGCGACGGTGCTGACAGGGCACAGGCTGGCACAGTGGGCGCTTCGCCAGGTGGTGGTGCCGGTGTGGCAGTGCCAGCTGGCAGCTCCGGTGGTGCTGACGGGGCATCACCAGCTGGTGATGAGGAGGCCTCCCCCTTCTCTGCCATCAGTGCCACCATGGGCTGGGACTGCTTCCACTGGCTGACGCTGCTGTGGATCATGCTGAGGTGAGCTGGGTGTGTGTACCATGTATGTGGTGTCAATAAATCAGTCCAACTCATCTGCAGTAGGTTGAGGTGGGGAGCAGGCAGTTAGGCAGATAAGAGTTCCCGTCTACGGTTTCTGGCAGGTGGTGGTGATGGATTGGTTGACACGTTTACTGGCGATACGCGAGTGTGCAGTGGTTGTTCAGCTTCAAATCTGACTCTGCAACCCAACAACTCAATGTTTTTTTGCTCACACTGCCTTCCCCTGCCATCACATGCGCACTCCTGCTGCCATCCCTGCAGCAACATGGAGGGCGGGGGGAAGCAGAAGGACCACTCAGACAAAAACTGGGAACTCCAGGTCGGGGCCCAGTGAATGCTGGATGGGCCTGGCTTGTTTTCTAAACCTAACGTGCTTGAAGTAATATAACATGCTTGGCTAGCCGCCATGGCTTCATGCTCCGCATCTGTTCCCGCATGTGCCCTGCTCCATGGCCAGGCTTTCCATGGGCAACTCGGGTTCCACGTGTTTTGCCGGTGCATCAGTTCTCTCGCATCAAGTTTCTTCACTCATTGCTGTATGATTGTTCCATTAATCTGCGTATGTGGACCACTTATTGAAGAACTGGTGCCCCGCATTACAGGAGCTACTCAAACATCACTTGCTGTATTCCTTTTTTGCTCCCACTGCCCTTATCCGTGCCGCCGCTCAAGGATGTGCTCCTCGCACTTTGACTGCTTATGAACTGAGCTATTTGCACTCTTGCCCCTGCAGCATGCATCCGTGCCGCTCCTGAAGGAGATGCTCCTCACACTTGACCTGGCGCGCGTGGCGGGCAGCACCGCCGACCGACGCGCCGCCGACCGCCTGCAGCGTCGCCTGCTGCACGACGACTTGAAAGAGTCGGGGCTGCTGCCGGTAGGATGCTTATTTGGGCTGTTGCCTATTGATTGGAACTGCATTCTGGTGTGTGGTGGGCAGGTGCCTGTCACATACTTGTTACTCTGTATTTTTCAAAATGTTGTTCACTCTGTTGCAGTGTTGTTCCGTCCCATCCCCTGTGGTTGCGGGTTCTGAACCCCCGCATTGCATTGCTCTCGGTTGTCCCACATCGTCCCGCAGGTGCTCTGCCGCCTCATCAAGGGCTACAACTTCCGCTTTCAGCCCCGCTCCCATGCCGTGGACCTTGTTGAAACGCTGCATGTGGTGCTGGGCATGCTGGACAGGCTGTCAGCTGCAGGTGGGTGGGGCAGGTGTTGGATGGGTGGGTCAGAAACACCAGCGTTTATCTGGTGTGTGGATTTTACTGAAGTGCCGCCAATGCTGGACAGTCTGTCATCCATTGCTGGTTGGCTGGTAGGTGCTGATAGTTTTGCTGCAATGCGTTCCGGCCGTAGGCTGCGCATGACTCCATGGTTGAATTGTTAATCGCTGCTGATTGTGCAATCATGTATGCCTGCCTGGAAACCCAATCTCACAGCATATTGTTGCATGCGGCATGCCCCATTCTAGGTCTCTCGCTGCCCATTGCCACATGCCCTGTATTGCTGCTTCCACTTTGTGCCCTCAGCTTCCCGATTTCCACGTTTGTGTGTGTGTCCTAAGTTTCACCTCGCCCCAACCCTCCGCATTGCCGTAGAGCCTGGAGGGTTCAGGGTGAAAGCAACAGCGCGCCAGGGCGGCGGGCGGCGGCGCAAGCCACTCGCCGCCCCTGCAGAGGAGAACGGCGCAGAGGGAGAAGGAGGAGAAGGAGATGGCAAGGTTATGGGCACGGAGGCAGCAGCAGGGGAGGTCGGCGCCTCTGCAGACTCCCAGCAGCAGCAGCAGCAGGGTGAAGGTGGAGAGCAAGGTGCAGCAGCAGCAGCAGGCAGCCGGGATGGCAGCCCCGCTGAAGGTGGCAGCGGCGGCGGGCAGGGAGAGGGCAGCGCTGACCGTGCTGGGCGCGGTGCGAGCAATGATGACTATGCTGAGCTGGCAAAGAGTGTGGGGCGGAGCGGGGATATATTTTCTGAGGTGTGCGAGTGTCCCTGGGACTGATGTGTGTTGCTTACTAGCCGAGGTTTGCTTTTGCAGTCACTTTTTGGGTTATATTCTAACTATACAAACCTCAGGCAGTTTACACGGTTGGCCCCACCTCAACCTTGTGCGCTGACATCTGCTGCTGTGTCTCCTGCACCCATTCTGCCGCCGCCGCGCAGGATGAGGAGGATGTCGAGCGCCGCCGCCGAGCCACCCGTGAGGTGACCTTTGAGGCGGCCCGCCGCATACGGCAGGAATGTGCGCACCCGGCCATCCTCCACTTCTACGCCTGGCTGCTACAGGGCTACCGCACCAACGCGGCCTTCGCCAACCACGCCATTCTTTCTTTTTTCAAACGCATCGCCGAGCCGCACCAGCTCAACTTGGAGCCGATGCTGTACCAGGTGGGTGTGGTGGCCCGGATGGTGTGCTTTCGGTGGGCGGATGGGGTGGGATGGCCGGGATGGTCTGGTTGGGAGCGACGCAGGGTGGTGGTGGTGGTGGGGGCGCGGGGGGTGCAGGGAGTAATTTTGGGTTGGTGGGTGGTATGTTTCCGCCCATAAACATCACTGAGAGCAGCCATGGCACTGGCCCTGCCTTGGGCACTGCACTTTGACCACCCTCCACCCCCACCTCCCACCCCCCTGCATCTCAAGAGCGCTGCTGGATGGTGCACACTGCCTCCATATCACGTTTGCCTTGCGCTGCACCCGCTTTTTCCCACAACAGCCTGCTGTGCCCGCTGTGCACTCAGCTTTGTGCGGCGTGCCACCTGAACCGCCCTTGCCCGATGCGCAACACATACGATTTTTGATGAATGTGCCTGCTGCGCCTGCGATACCCTGCTGTGCTTGGAATACCCTGTCGTGCCTGCTGTGCAGCTCAGCGTGCTGTGCAGCTCAGCGTGCTGCGCCTGTTTGAGGCTATCCTGAGTTAAATTTGCCTGCTGTGCCTGCCACACCCTGCTGTGCCTGCTGTGCAGCTCAGCGTGCTGCGCCTGTTTGAGGCCATCCTGAGCGACGTGGCCATCAAGCGCAACCCAGACTTTGCAGAGCTGCTGGCCTTTGCCAAGCAGCTCGTGCGCAACCTGTTTGACAGGTGCCGTTGGTGGTGTGGGTGGTGGTGGTGTGGGTGGGTACTTAGCCTGTTGTCTGCCTGGTGGTATGCGATGTGAAAGAGTTATGGCAGGGTGGGTTTTCCAATGCTGTTTGTATATGCTGCCCTGTGGCTCCTTGAACCTTCCCTTTCGTTTGCCACACATGCGTGTTCCCTCCTGCCCTGTCGTGTGGAAACCCTGCCTACTCCTAGGACTCACCAACCACCCACTCACCCACCATTACCCGGCTTCCCTCCATCTTTTGCAGGATGGTGCCCGACCTGTCACAGCTACAGCAGAAGGCAGGGGAGGTAGGAGCCAACCTTGCGTCCCGCTTCGCAGCGGCAGGCGGCATTGCTGCTGGCGGTGGTGATGGTGCTGTTGGGGTTGCAGAGGACGAGCAAGAGGCCGACAGCACAGAGCGTGAGGCGCAGAGGGAGCGGCGCAGGGTGCTTGCTGAGATCAAGGTGGGGTGGGGGGTGGGGGGCTCGTGGGGCGGGGTTGGCGGTTCGACTGTACAAAGGAACTACATCAAGAGTCGGTGTGCGAGTATGTGCGAGGGGTGTGTCGGCATCACTACCTGTTACTGGCTGGCAAGACAACCCATACGTTTGCAGCAGTTGGGGGAAGGCAAGCGGTACATCCACCCGCTTATCTCAGCACATTCGCATGACCATTGCCAGCACTTGTGCGAGTATCTTGTGCACGCGCCTGTCAGATGGTTGTTCCCTGTCATCCAGCGAGCTGCAATTGCCTGCCTGCCTGCCTTCCAGACTGCATGTGGCTACCCGCCCATCTGCCAGTATTGCCCGCCTTCCTGCTCGCCCAGCAGGCACGTGAGAATGCGGCGATGGTGCTTTTTGTGGAGCTTCTGTTCTGGAAGGGGCCCAACGTTGCAGAGGATGTGAGGAACTGCTACAACTGGCGGGTAGGTTACAGATGGCAGCTGTCTTTGCCTTGGCTGGCCAGCTTTTGTCCCCTGCCAGCACGATCTGGACACACTCATGGCTGCTTGGTGTCGCACCGGATTGACATCATTTGCTGCCTGCACTGCTTGCGCACTTGCTGGAGATTACATCAGGCATGGGCAAGGTGGTTGGGCCTTGCTTCAGGGCCTTTCTCAGCTCGACTATCTAGGCAGCAAAAGCACGCTTCATCTCGCTGATTCTCCGTCTACCTTGCCTTCCAGCTTGCCTTCCAGCTTGCCTCCCTTGCTTCGTTGTTTATCATGCCAAGCCTAGTTGCTCCCTTCACATTTCTGCAGTCAATACATTCCTAATTTCTCCCTTTTCATTTTTGCAGGGTCTAGTTGACCCTGAGGAGCACCGCCGACGTGGCGGCCGCCGCGGCCGAGGCTCAGCCCTCGGAGACGATGAGGGATCAGGAGGGGAGGGAGGGGGCCAGCTGGGCTTTGCTAGCTACCGCGCGCGGCAGAAAGAGCTGTTTACTGAGGAGCAGGTGTGGGATTGTTGGTCGATCTGTTGACAGGGAGCCGGATGGGGGAATACCCTGGTGTGTGTGTGTGTGGTGGTGGTGGTGTGTGTGTGTGTGTGTTTTGGGGGGGGGGAGGGGGGGGGCGCGCGGGCAACTTTTGTAGCACAAGATTCTCCTGCCCGTTTCTCTGACCCAAAGCAAGCAACCGCTGGCTTGCTGTCGGCCTGTCATGCTGCTGAGTCGGGCCTGGAGGAGGGTTGCAGGGTAGCCAGCTTGAGTGCTCGGTGCCACCCAGCTGTCAGCCAACCTAGGATGCAGCAAGCTTACCAGATAGTTGCTCCTATGCATTGCCCAGCTCATGCCAAACACGAACCGCCTTCTTGCTCAACTCGCCCCCGGTCTAAGTTCCTCATGCAGTCTGCTGCGCTGCTCGCCGAGTTTGAGAAGAGGAACGGGCGCAAGGACTGCCTGGAGGCATTGGTGTTTGAGTTTGGGGGCCAGTGGAAGAAGGGGCAGATCTCCAGGCAGCTGAAGACCATGGGACTGGCCAAGGGCAAGTTCACGCCGGCACAGGTGGGCTGTTGGTCAGTGGAACAAGGGGCGCGCGCGTGTGTGTGTGTGTGGGGG
>JAAMXP010003888.1:0-15663 GCA_019693395.1 Ettlia oleoabundans | reverse complement strand
GTGTGTGTGTGGGTGGGGGGGGGGGGCGCCCGGCAGTAAGGTTGGTTTGTCCGCAGTGCCCGTGAGTCATCCACCATAGGCAAGGGGCTGTGCTGCAGGGCCGCCCCCCAGCCCACACCCACCACCAGCAGCGCACCAACCCGCTCCCACACCCGTAACACCACTTCAAACCACGCCGCCAACTCATGTGCACATACGTAACCCCATTTATGATTGTTGGCAGCGGCAGGTTGAGCGGGCCGCTGACTTCTGATTTGAGCACATTTAGCCCTAGCCCAATATTGGGGCCCCCGCGCCCGCCATAGTTTGTGTGCCACATGCCATCGGGCTCATCTGCCGGTGTACAAGAGTGGCACACCGGCAAATGAGCCCGACAGCATGGCAGCGCACGAACTTTGGCGGCGGGCGGGGGGCCTGACACAGCCTGGGGGCAGTGGTGGTTGTTGCAGAAGGGAGCATCACCAAAATAAGGCCCAACGGCACCATTTTCGCGCTTCCTACACCAGTGGCGGTGGTGGTCAACCGGGAGCGGCATGGGCCCTGTTGGCTGCCGAACAAACACAGCAGCTGGTGGGAGCGACAGCAGCCACCATTTTTAAGGCAGCCAGAGCCAGTAAGTCGCGAACGCATGCTTACACCTTCACCCCACACCCTGCCACAGCACACCCCACACATGCACGTGCGCTCCATTGTTTCCTAATGAAATCCAGCCTACCTGTTGTCTGGGTGTGTGATGCTGTCCCGCCAGTCCAGCTCCACCTGTACCTCGGGCTGGCTCTCTGTACTGCCACCACCACCGCCACTCTGGAGTACAGACTTGAGCTTGTCTCCAGTGCTCTGCGCCAGCCTCGTGTGTGTGTGTGTGGGGGGGGGGGGGGGGGNNNGGGGGGACCAGTGGTTTCAAGAGACAGCAAGAGTGTGGGTGCGGGTGCGGGTGGGAGTGCGGGTGCGGGTGCACGGTAGTGCAATGCATGGTGATCACCACCAGCCAGCCAGTTCTAAGCAGAGCGGCCTGCTGCTAACAAGGTCCCCCGCCGCCGCCATCAAGGTGACAGCAGCCACACCTTGGTTACCAGCACCACGGGTATGTTGATCTCGGGCACAAGTCTTGCTATGTTGGGCAGGTCCTCGGGCACTGCCATGGTCAGCAGGTTCTCCTGTGGGTGGGGTGTGCGTGTGTTTGTGCATGGGTGTGGCGTGGGGTATGTGTGTGGACTCAAAAAGTTCCACACACATGCCTCTACTGCTACCAGTCTGGCTGCAGCCCTACACCACCACCCACTCACTCGCTTACCCCCAACCCCACCCCCACCCCCACAACCTCTCATCCACCCCCCACCCCCCACCCACCTCCGCCCAAACACGACCAAAGACCAAACCACATGCAAACGTCCCAAAGCAAAGCACACCTCTGTGTGGTCGGTGACGATGACCGCCTTGGCCCCCGCACGCTGACCGTACCGCGCCTTCTCGACAAAGTAGCAGTCTGCAGCGAGGAGGGTACAGGGTCCTGGATTTATGCTGAGAGATGCTTATGCTGGCTTTAGACCCAGAAGTACGAAACGATGACTGGCTAGCACAGTACGTACGCCATCACAAGTTCACAACAGCCTCTTGCTGATAGAGTTTGCTTGCTTTCATACTTGCGTCTTATGTGAACCATGAGCACCCACCTCCTCTGTCCACCAGCAGCACCGTGGGCAGCCCCCCTCCAGCCGGCAGCGCCCCCTCAAACTCCCGACAGCCCAAAGCGTTGCTGGAGTCATACACCACAGAGCCGCTTAAGGTGCCGCCATAGAGCGGGACCCCAAACTGCGGGGGGCAGAAGACAGGGGTGTACGGTTGTGGAACGTTTGTGTCGCAAGGTTCAAGCAGGCAAACTTGTGAATGAACACAAACAACCAAGGTTAATGAAATCAAACCAAGGTGGGGAGGAAGGCAGGGAGGAGGAGAAGGCAAAAGCATCTGGCAGCCTTGATGCATTTTGCTTCACAGAGGGATAGAAATGATGCATGCTATCAGTGCATGGTCAGGGAGGTGTGGCAGCACAAAAAGCTGTCAACACGGCCCCCTAAATCCGAAAAGGTTAAGGGCAGATGCCGCCACAACATTGTGCGCACAGCGTGGGGGCCACCGCAGTTTTTTGTTAACAAAGCAAAGCGCTCACGTCGCCCACTGCTGTATCGTAGCTTCCAGCTATGCTTGTAGGGAATCGCACGCGCATGCTGCCTGTCTCTACCACAAAGGAGGCTGCCCTGGAGGCGGCTGGCGACACAAAGGCGGCCGCCAGCAGCAGAAGCAGCAGTGCCAGGCCTGCTGACGGGCCGTAGCTGCCCGCCCGGCTGCTATGCATAATTGCTATGTAGGTGGCTTCAAAAAGGCGGGAGGGAACCCGCGCGAGTGGTGAGCTGCAACCCTGGGGCGTGCAGCTGCCGTAAGAAGGTCAGCCAGGGTGCGTCCAAGGCTTCGGATTGCAGCTGCAAAGCCAAGCAGCCCGGCCCGCAGCACAAAATTCTCGAGAGTGGAGGGAGAACTTGGGGAAAAGTTGCAGACGCCGCCTGACTTGGCAGTCTTGGAAGGAAAGAGGATTAGAGCGCGCTGCCTTAGCATGCAGAGGTGCTATATCACTTTGTTTCCCAAAGTTTTCTGCATGGGTGCCAACATGGCGTGGTTGGCTGCCAGGGGCAAACCCTTGACCCAAACTCAAACCTGGCTCTTGTTTCTTCGGATGGGAACAAAACCTGCGGTTGAAGATGTCGATTGCCAGCGTCAAGACGGTGCAGCAACATGCCCAGCATGGACTGCTAGGCGCCCGCCATGGGCAGTCGGCGGCAGCGCTGCATGGACCGCTGCAACACTCCTGCTGCGCTACACCTCCCCGCTCTTGTGAGTGGCGGCACTGCATGAGCTTTTACCAAGGCTCCACAACGGTTGGTTCTGCACTAAACAGACGAGTAGAAACCACTTGTGGATCAAGTAGGCGAGAGGGGGAACAACAAGCTGGTGAGCCCCAAAGTGAATGCACCCTTCCCCCAATCTCCGGCGCCAGCATGAAGCGGCTGGGCATGGGCAACAGCAACTGCGGCATGCACCTGCCTCGGCACCATGAGTAAGGTGTGCTGCCACGCTGCACTGCACGCCTTTACCTCTGCTGTGCTACTATGTTGCTATTACGCTGCTTGACTGCAACGTGCCACGCTCCTGCCCTGGTGCAGCCTGCTACTATTGCCCTATTCAGTGATGTACTATTAGTAGTACTAGTACGCTTTGGGGGGCGGTTACATACTTGCAGCATGTTGCTGACTTCCATATCCATATCGATCAAGGGGAGGTAAGAGAGGAGTGTAGGGATCAAGTCAACGGTCAATAGTGGGTGCAATGCAGCGCGCAGCAACAATTTGCTGCTGCAGCAGCCGCATGCAAAGTCATTTCAAGGTTATGTCATGTGAATGCATGGGGTCAGATGGGTGGGCTAGCCAAGAGCACCTGCCGCTCTGGCTGCGCCGAATTAGATGCGGATCTGTCGTTGTGCGTTATTGGCGCAAACACAGCGCGGGGGGGTGTCAAGGGGGGGAGGGGGGCTACCCTCGAAGGCGCAAGGGAGGGAAAGCCAGGATCAAGTGTGCTAGCAGGCAAGCAAAAGTGCAGTTTGATTGCAAAAGAGCAAGGCCCATGCATGAGGGTAAGGTTGATGCCAACAGCTGCATACGGCGCCCCAAGGGGAGTTGTGGGGGCACGGCAAACAATCTGTGGTCGTTCGTTTTCACCACTCAGTTGTGCAAATCTAGTTGGGTCGGCACAGGTGAGCCAGACACCCTAATTTCGTTCGGTTGCGAGTTGGATCGAGGGGCGGGAAGGAGAAAGGTTCATGCTTAAGGTAAAGGAGGGGTCAGGGGGGTCCAGGAAATCATTGGTTGTAGAAGGGGGCACTATACCCAGAAGGCCCAAAGGGGGGGTCGGGATATTAGGCAAGAGCAGCGTGCCCAACGCCGTCCCATAGATGCAATGCGGCTGTACAATGCATGCGTTTGCAGCAGCCTAGAAGAAAAGGGGCCGCAAAAAGGGGTGTCCCGGCGTGTTGGCAATTGAACAAAGGAGGGGGGCCTACAAGCGGGCAACGAGGAGGCATACAAGGGTGCGGTGCCGGCCTGGCTGGGCTGAAGCAATAGCAGCAGAGGCAGCTGGCGGGGCACACCAGGAGCGGAAACAGAGTGGCATGCATGCGTGCATGTCTGCATAGATCTTTGCCATAGAGCAAGCGGGGGGGTGGGGTGGGGGTGGGGGGTAGGGGGTAATGTACTTGCAAGTCAGCGGTGCTGGGGAAAGCTTACGCGTTCTACCAGGATGCGCGCGGGGTTGTGGACGCAGCTGCACCGCAATGCGCAGGTGCAGCGAATCCTCCAGAGAGCGTAAGGAGGGTGCGTAGTTGAAACGCGTAGTGGTGTGCGCGGCAATTCCTGGAAATGGCAGGAAGGACCAGAAAAGAGGAAAAAACAGCAGAACACATAAAGTGACAGGCAGACTGAATAATGAAGGTGTGAGGTTGCAAATAAACTGTAAATCCAGGGGTGTTCCCTTACAGAGAGGGGAGGGTAGTGGTGGGCGCAGGTGCTAGGTAGGCAGGGTGGGGAGCGCGGCCAGAAGAAGGCCAACCGGCCGCCCGCCGCCCGCCAGGTGCGGGGAGCAAATAGTAGCGCAGACGGTGCTCATGCCAGCTCAGCACAGCAGGCCATGCTGGCGCAGCACAGCGGCCACGTCCCAGTCCAGGCTGAACAGCAGGTCCAGCTCAAAATCTGAGAGGGCCTGAGGGTGGACCTGCAGTCAGGCATTGGGTGGGCAGGCAGGGCCAGGCCGCAAGTGGGGTGAGCCAAACAGGCAGACAGGGGCAAGCAGCATCTGGATCAGGCTTGCAGTGGATTGCCAGGGGCAGTTAGCGTATGCGGTCAGGCAGGCAGGCAGGCAGGCAGGCAGGCAGGTGCAAGCAGTGAATGGGGTCAGGAAGAAGGGGCAACACGATGGGGACAGCAGGTATTCCCAGCCGGGAAGGGAGAAGCAGCCGCATTAGCTTGTGGAAATGCATAAAGACATGTGCCCAGCCGCCAAGAAATCAGAACGCGGAATAAAGATGCCAGCGTGGGCGAGGGCGCTCACCTGTGTTGCCTGGCTCATGAGGGAGCGGTTAGGGATCTGGGTGCGCACGCCAGTCAGCTTGGCCACCAGCCACAGCGCTGCATGGATGGTCATGTGGGGAAGTGGGAAAGCAAGGGAGTGAGGGCCTGGGTCAAATGGTGTGAGCAAACAGCAGAATGAATCAAGCAAGATGACACAGAAGGTGACAGGCGAGTGATATAGTAGTTGGAGGAGCTACACAGGCAGGCGATGTAATCAAACGCTTGTAGCGATCGGCGCGCAGGGGGAAGGCCAGGAGCAGCACCCACCTGCCGCCAGGTAGGTGAACAGGTGTGGGTCGGAGGTGTGGAGAGATGGCGCGAGGTCGGGGCGTGCTGTGGTGAGCTCTCGCATCAAGGCAAGCGCGCCCAGCAGCACCTCATCGCCCAGCTTGACCAGCGGCTGCAGCTGCACCAGGCTCTGCCGCCACGTCTGCATAAGAGGCAAGGGCGGGGGCCGGTCATAGCGCAGGGGGAGGAGAACTGGGCTAACATTGGCCAGAGTAATTGGGCAGAGCAGTGGCGCAGGTTGCCTGGTTACTACCAGGCAGAAATGCTCAGCACCCACCTGCAGTGCGTAAACCAGCGGGGCCTCTAGGTACAGGTAGAGGGAGGTTGCGCCCCCCGGTGATGTGCGACGGCTGCTGCTGCTCTGGCAGCCCACCGGCGTGGCAGGCCCCTCCGTCTCCCCGCCCGTCTGCTGCACGGTCAGCACGGAACAGGCGCTGTCCTGGCGGTCCATCTCGGGCTCGCATGGGTCGGGGCAGGAGGTTGTCGTTGCTTGGCAGGCTCGTTCAGTCTCCAGGCTGTCGTCGGCGGTGTCTGTTGGGAACAGGCTGCGTCTTGTTGGGGCCTGCAGCAGACCAATGACAGCCTTTCAGTGGCTGGGACAGGGCGGGAGCGGCGTGATCGGGGCCGCGTTGATGCGGGAGCAGGGCGAGGCACCCCGCGCAGGCCTGACCTTGCCAACCCGCGGCGCTCTGGACCTCTTGCTAGGGCTGCGCACGCTTGGCAGGGGCTGGGCTGAAGAGCCGCGCGTCCGTGCCACCATTGTGAGCGGGAAGGGGAGGAGGCTTGGGAGGCGCACTGCCAAGAGGCTAAGCCTCTGGGGCGTTTATTGAGCGAGAGAAAAGTGTGGAGCGAATCGGAACGGTCGGTATATACATCGGTCGCAATCACACCGGGTTCATGAGCTGCTCGCTACACGACCGACTCATGGAAGTACAGCACTCGCCGCTTAGCTTCATGGACCTGTCGCGGATTCTGCACGGAGCGGTTACATCCGGTAACAAGGTTTGCAACGAGTTGCTGGGCAGTATGAGCCAGTCCAGGCCATGAGTGGGCGGCTAGGGGTGGTGGTGGACCCTGCCACACACTGAGGTCAACGGGTGTAAGCAAGGGCAAATTGAAACTTGGAAGTCAAAGGAGGCGCTGTGGCGCAGCACAGTGATTCATAACCTTTCAACCCGCGCCTGTCGGCTGCTGCTGCTGGGCCGGGGCTGCGCGGGGCGGCAGCGGTGTGGCGCCGATTGCCGCAAGCTGTGTGGCTTTCTGCGCTGGCAGCCGGCCAGCCGCCAACAGCCTGTGTTGCTCTGTCAGCCAGGCCGCCAGCGGCACCCCACGCTGCCGCTGCTCATCCCCTTCTTGCCGTCCCTCGGGAGCTGCCACTGCCACCAACAGCTGCTGGAAATGCCCGTGTTCCGCCCTATAAGCAAGCAAGTCGCTAAGCCGCAGATCCCACTCCTCATCTTCCGCACACCGGTCAAACCCATCAAGCTGCACCTGCACCACACCACTAACTTGAGCAGCAGGGCTTAGTACAGGGCAGAGGGGGGCACAGGCGGGAGCATCAGGGCCGGAGAAGACGAAGGGACACACCCTGCCAATTGATCCAGGAGTCTATCTTAGCTGGCGCCTTAGGCACCATACAGCAGTCAGCTGATGCGTATACGGGCGACAGCTCAGGGTAACCGGCAATAAAGGTACCTCAAGCACCTACAGGGCAGGCCCTCCTGTCATCAACAGAACACAGCCACTGCGTTCAATCAGGAAAATGCGAGCAGCCAGCCAGCCAATCCCAACCTCAGCCCACGCGCCTGCAAAGCATCCAGCGCAAGCAGCCGCCGCTGCGGCAGCCATCCTAGTGCGTGTAAGCCCCGCTGGTGCTGCAGCCACTCCCACAACTCGCTGTGGCGCGGCAGCGGGCGCGGCGCAGCCGCCAGCCGTGCACACCACTGGTGCCACTGCTTCTCAGACATGTGGGTGACTTCCTGCAGACAACAAGCACAGGCCAGGCCGAGCGCGGGCGGCGGAAAGCGGTCAGAATGGTTGATGGCAGGCCGTTGCTGTGCACGTGCCGCATACTGCTGATGGGTAGATGACAGCGGCATTGATTACGCCAAACCAGGTCGAGACCCGGAGGTCAACCTCACACCCGACGTGGCATGGTGCCAGCACCCACCTCAGAGAGCACCCAAGTAATGCCTGCAACCAGGAGGGCAGGTCGCCAACAAGAAGAAATAAGAAGCAAGCAAGACAGTGGAGGGTAGGGTTAGACGGGCGCCAGCGCATTTTAGGTTGGAACGTCTTCAAGGGCAGCAGTTCATGAGCAGCGCAGAGGCAGTATGCAGGCAGTTCAGCCGAAGTTTATGACGCACCAAGGAATGCCATGTAGCGTGACTGAGCAGGCGACAGCTTGCCCTCTGTGAACAAGGCCTGCTGAGTCTCCACCCAGCGTGCCACACGTAACCGCGTGCTGCCTGCGGGCTGCAATAACTGCGGCGGCAGCAAAGGCGGATGCCGTGCCTCGCCCAAGTCAACCGCAGGCCCCTCCTCGTTGTCATTGCTGCTTGGAGGGGTTCCTGCTGCTGACTCGGCGATGCCAGCTGGCCTGGGCACCGATGCCGCCGCCGCTGCTGCAGTGGTTGCTGCCGCCACAGCTGCGACAGCAGGCGCCGCTGCCGCCGCGGTCATGCCGCTTCCCCGAGCTGCCGCCAGTGCAGCTGCTGCAGCTGCGGCTGCCTGCCGCTGGCTGTGCAGCTGCTGCTGGGTGTGCAGATCTAGCTTTATTCGCGAGCCCTGCAGCACCGCTGCCGCTGTGTGTGCCATGGCCTGCCACTCCATTGGGGTGTAGGGGTCCAGCTGGACCCCCGCCAGCTGCAGCATCAGCGCCATCTCAGCAGGCAGCTCCTGCATGCGCCAGCGCCGTCGCTGCCGCGCCAGCCAGAAGCACAGCCCTGGTTCTGATCTAAGGTCCGCTGCAGCAAGCGCAGCACGCCTCGCCGACATCTCAGCCTGCAGCCGCTGCCTCGCTGCCGCTACGGCGGCGCTGCCGCGCCGCACCGCTGCACTAGGGGGCTCCTCCTCGTCATCAGAAGCATCAGGAGAATAAGAAGCATCAGCAGATACCTCCTCTGCCTCGCTCTGAGCTTGCTCACTGTCCTCAACTCCACCACCGCCGTCGCTGCCACTACCGCTGTTGCTGCTGCTATCGGGTGCAGAGCGGCTGCCACGCGGGCGACCCATCTTGGGCCGCATGGTGGGCTGCCGCGAGGGCTGCAGCCGCGGGTTGTGTCGCTCTATGAGGTAGAGCAGCCGGCCAAACCAGGCCATCCACTGTCGCTCGGCGGGCGTGCCGTCCTGCATGGACACGGGAGACAGCAGGGTTGATGCAGCGGCTCGATTTCTGTGGGCTCGTTGGGCAACCAAGCAACCAGCGCGCGCAGCCAGCTAGCTCAAAATCGCCGGGTGCAGCAGCAGCAGGCATGAGGCTGCAGTGAAGCGCTCAGAAGCACTCCCATAGGCTGGCAGCGGACCAGCAGGCAGCCAACCAGCTCCCATCTCCCATCCTCGCCCACGCATTGCCAGTCTGGCTTGGCTCAAGGTGCCAGCTCAGCACACTCATGCCAGCTCAGCTCACCGGGGTATCCCATTGCACGCCTATAGCCTCGAATCTAGAGAGAGCCTCCCCAGGCAGCAGCCCGCGGGCCCGATACTCGCGCTGCAGCGTGCTCCACAGAGCCAGCTCGCGAGCGGTGATGCCGCCGCGCGCCCCCCAGTCGACGCCAAGCCAGCTGAAGCGCTGCTGGTTCTCGTTGTGCCACAGCATCCAGTCAACAAGCTGCATGAAAGAGGGATGGATCGGGGCAGACTAAATTCCAATCTCCGCTTAGGCTCAGGCAGTTTGATGTTTATGGGATTTCTGCAATACACCAACCGACACCTCTGTGGTACATTATGGTCAACCCTACCCAAGGCACCCAAAATAAATTTCCACACCACGCAATTAAGGCTGCTGCCCTAGCTGCCTGACTGAACAACCACCCTGGTAAACCCATGCCATGAACCATCCACCATCCAGCACCCAGCACCCATGTAATAACACAACACAAAGAATCCTTATAACCCATTAGCACCCACCTGGTCAAAGCGGTGCTCCCATTCCTCAGTCAACTGTGCCACCTCGCCAAAAGCAAAGCCCATTGACTGGAGTATGCCAAGCCGCTCCTCGCTGCAAGGAAGGCAGTCAATAGGCGCGCAGGGCAAGTACCAAGAAGGGTTGCAGCGCAGCACAAGAGAACCGGCGATTGAACCAGCAGGGCAGGCAGTGGAAAGAAGCCCCTGTTGAGGAGCTTACAACACAGGAGCGTCGCCGAGCGGCATCAGTGTTGTTCCTTTTCATAATCCCAGCGGAGCCAAAGCGTAACTGGATCGCCGGAAAGGCGGCAATGCTGCCGTTCCCACAAAAACCGCATGACATCGGTGTACTGCCTGGTCTCACCTGAGCTGTCCCGCTGCACGTGCGATGCGCTGCCGTTTGACCCACAGCCCAAGCTCCGGATTCTCCTCCCAGTCCTGGGGCAAGGAGGGCAGGGCAGCACAGCAGGTGAGCAGTCAGGCGGGCAGGGCAGCACAGCAGGCGAGCCAGACAGATGCATGCGATAACATGAAGGCCGGCAAAAGACATGCAGGCAGCGAGCAGCATAGCAGACAGGCATGGAATGGGCCGGCATCCTCCTGAGGCGTTATGCAGGGGCTGGCATAACTATTCCAGCAGCCAACAACACAGCCTCACCAGCCGCAAAAGCTGCTGCACCCAATCCCCAGCTGTTCAAGCCACTGGCAAAATCGCTGCCCCAGCAGCCCAGCACCCACCTCAGGCACATTGCAGTGGCCGTTGCGCAGGAGGAAAGCCGAGAGCTCCACGGCCCGTCTGTCCCAGCGGTCGTTGGTGGTGGGCTTGCACAGCATGATCTCTGGGCAGCGGGCCAGGATGGCGGCAATGCCCCGGGGGCCTGCACGGGGGAGGGTGGACAGGGTTGAGTAGAAGAGAAGTGCAGGGTGCAAGATCAAGGACCCACAGCAACGGCAGTGGTGGTCGCCTCGGTAGCAGTACTACAATCGTGGATAACTCGTACTGGAGAGTTGGGTGCAGCCAGACAGAGGTAGCAGCACCCGAAGGCCACAGGGGATCCAGTACAACCTCTCCAGCTGCCACAACACCATCAATCCCTTTAGACCTAAAACTTTTCTGAGATTTCACCAATTGAAAATGTTAACAAGGCCTCACCAAAGGGAACCCCGCATTCCAGCTCCAGGTGCTCCACCACCAGCCGCACGTTGCGCTCCACACGCGACCGCCTCCGCCGATCTATCAGCGAACGCCCCGCGGGAGTCACGCGCCAAGCAACCGCCTGCTCGCATGGCGGGGTGGTGGTTGCGTAATTCAGTGTGGGTGGGTGTGCATGCCAGTGACCGCTTGCCATGCTGCCGGCATCGTCATCACTCTGCTGTAATGCCATCCTGTTAGGCTTAGGAGGCAGAAGGCTGCAGCGACCCAGGTACAGCAGCACAATAGAAGCTACAGCGTGCGCAGCAGTGGCAGCATAGAGGGAGGTGCAGCGGCTGCAGCAACAGCGCCAGCTCAGCGGGGCCAGATGCCTTGCCTGCGTCACCACACGATCCACATCCTCTGGCTGAACTCCGCACTCAACCAGGTAGCACTCTAGGCTGCCCTCCTGCACGGGATGAGAGCAGGAGCAGGCACCAGGCAAGCTAGTGCTGTGTGAACATGATAGTGCATCGGAGAGATGCAAGTGGTGGTTGCACCGGTTGCTAGCAACACAGGAACCAAGGGTGCTAACCTTCCAAGGGTCCGGCCGAGAGTAAGCCCGTTTCTTTTTGGCAGCCAGGGGCCGCTGCTCGACCACCAGATGTGGCAGGATCTCCTCGCCCCACCCTTCTCCCCTCCGCTCCAGCCGGAAAATAAGCTGGGTGTCGGGGGGCTGTGGCTGCTGCTGCTGTGGTGGCTCTGATGCAGCGGAGGGTGCACTACGCCCAGTAGACTTGCTGGGTGGTGCTTGCTTGCTGCTGCCGGCATTCAAATGTGCTGATGGAGTGGAAGCCACCCCACCGCTACTGCTTTTGCTGCCATCAGTCTGGCTGCTGTTGACGTGGGGTGATGCAGGGCTGTCCGCTGGCTGGCGGGACCCACTCTGCTGCGCTGCCTGGTGGCGCTGCGGCGCCTGCTTCCGTGGTGTACGCAGGCTGTTATGCTGCATGGTGTCAAGCACTTCTGCCCGCCCCTGGTGCTGCGTGTCTGGGCGTGGCGGCTGGGCATGCTGCTGGTGCGGTGGCGGCAGCGGCGTGGCTTCGCTGCCGCCGCTGGCTGCTGGAGAGGTGGTGGAGTCGGGCGTCGCTAGATCCGTCCGAGACCTTCTTGCAAGGCACACGAGCGGCGTCTCAGATCGCCTCCGCTGCGGCAGCAGCCCGGTCGTGGTTGCAGGCAAGGGTGCCGCCCTGCTGCCGCGAGCAGCCTGCGCTTGCTGCATGCCTAAACCACCCGTCAGCTTCTGCATGACGTTTATTCCCGTTCAAGCATCCATGAAGGGCCCCAGTGGTCGGGCTACCAGCGCTCACACCGCGCCCCAGTCGGCAACGATGCAGGGCAAACCAACGAGCTCCCACGATACTTCAACGCACCAATTAGGCCAACTAGAACAACCCAGGGTGACAAGGTGAGGTGGCCTATCCGCGGTTTCTTTTTAGGCCTGTGGTCTCCTGCCGGTGTTTCACCGTGGGTGGTGTGCATGAAATGCATTGATTTTGTGAAAAAGCACATTGAGGCAGCCTTCAGTCAAGTTCTATGCACAAGGGAATAACCTCAAACCCCGCTTCAAACCACGCATAAGCGCATGGTGAGGTGATGGATGCCACTGTACAGGGCCGGAAAAACGATGCTGGTGCATGCGCACGACGCAAACCATTCACTAGAATGCCGACCGTGCAACTCACGCCGCTCGGGCCACTCTTCCACGTGTGTATTCTGCCTTCCTTCAATTCCCGGAGCTTGTCTTCTAGCTCTGATAAAGAGCATACTAGGTACAACACAGTTTGCAAGAGCGCATGATATTGGGCTGCACAAGACTGTTGCGTAAACCTCATGCATTATGCGTCGAGGCGCATGCTGTAGCGCTTGTGTCATGGTCTCCACCCTACTCACCTTCGTGTCGCTCCCAGTTGGAGGACAAGGCAGAAAATTGGCATTAGGCAATGCACCAGGTTCATGGGACGCCGCATAAACAGCATTTAGTTGCACGGGCAGCGGTGTTATAGCCCGGCGATATCACCAGAGGCCTCCGGCGCTTGGGTGTGGTCGTGCAAAGCTGCCGCCAACATGCCAGACAGCCGTTAATGTTGTTCAGGAAGTTCGTAAAAGTGTGTTTACGAAACCGCAGTATGTACATTTCACCGCAGTGCAGGGCAGTGGCGCAGATCGTTAGGTGCAATGCCCACGGTTCTCATCAAAAGAGGGGTGGATGTGCACAAACAGCAGGACAGCGGCACTGAGTGGGAAATGCATATCAATGTAAATACAATCCCTCACGCCTCTGCCCTTTCCATAACTCAAACCCGGATAATTATACCAAGGACAGGAGCAGCATGCGGGACGTGTTGAATACAGGAATCCTGTAATCAACCCAGGAATCGGCTTCTGCCGACACTCCCACCGTCCAGCGTGCTCGTCAGCATCGCCACATCAGCACCATTCCCAGGTCTTTCATCGGCAAGCATCGTTAGGTGGCAGTTGTGGATCCTGTGGGGAATTGTGGCCTTGTGACGCCGCACCTCGGGGTGCAGCGGCATCAAGATGGCCGACTTCGAGGAACTTTACGGAGCCCCTCTTGAGGCTGAGCACCCTGCACCAAAGGTTGATGTGGAGCAGTCAAATCTGCAGGCTTCCGCACCGGTGGTGGAAGAAGGGGATGACCTGTTTCAGCAGCTATACGGCGAAGCAGTCGCCGATGTTGCGGCCGGCACGCAATTGCCAGGTGATAAACGCAACACACTTTTGATACCGCCCCTCGTTGTGCGGGTGTTGTCCATCCGCCCCAACAGGCGCCCTGTCCCTCGCTATGTCGTTGCAGCACCTGCATCGGATGCCGACCAAGCCATCAGCATCGTCAAGGGGGCGCCGCAAGCAGCCACCACTGCAGCGGCAGCGCTGCCCGGCCTGGGGGCGGCAGCGGCCACGCCTGCGGTCGCAGCCCCGCCAGCAGCAGCAACTACCCAGCAGCAGGAGGATGAGGATGACGACGAGGATGATTTGATGATCACACTTGACGAGAATGCCACAGCAGTGGAGCCATCCGCGCACCGCTACCAGTACACGAGGCAGGCGGGGGCAGCTGCCCCTGCGGCACCGGGGGCGGGGCCCCAGGCTGTGGGTGCTGCTCCCGGTCAGCATATGGATACTAGTGACGCAGCAGCACCAGGAGGGGGCACCGCAGGAGCAGGAGGACAGCGCGGGGGCGCCCCTGGCGGCGGCTTTGGCTCACAACACACCATTGGCGGCATACCTCGCAGCGCCATCCCTGGGCTGGGTGCTACCGCGGGCGGTTACCAGCCCGCCGCCATCCCAGGCCTCTCAACTGCAAACGGCGGCATGCCGGCACCCGGGGGAGCCCCCTCACAGCCCGCCGCTGCAGCAGCTGCAGTGGCGGCCCCCGGCTTTCGCCCACACCCCCGCCCCGCCTCGCAGCAGACCCAGCAGCGGCCAGGTGCGCGAGTCCTCCCGCCCGGCTGTCCCTGCTTTGCATGCTGCTCCTTTCCTTTCCTCAAACACAGTTTTGGCCCAGCCTTCAATCATTTCTTACTGCCCTAGGCGGGAGCCGCAGTATCATTTGCTGCCGCGCTTTGCTTCTCTGGCGGGCTGATAGTCAACCTTGCAGAGTTGCCACTGTACAATCTTTGGTCTGTCTGCTGGCGGTCTGCCTGCTGTTTTTGTTGGCAGCTTGGCAGCCTATCGGAGCCTCACAACCTGCACTCCCCTGGACGGCCCATGCTGTGCCATGCTGCAGCCCTTGACCCCGCCCAGGCCGTCTTCCCCTCTGAGTGGCAGCCTGGCCTGCCCGTTAAGCTGCCTGGCCAAACGCGGGTGAGCCTTCGTAAGCTTTGATTGTTGTTCAAGGCTTACAGCTGCGGAATCAAGTGTTGGAGAGGCGGGGGGAAGGGGGGGGACGGTTGTGGGTGTGTGGATGGGGTACGTGGGCGGCGGATTGAAGGGGACAACCTAGTGCCTTGCATTTGAAACTCCATCGCTGCACGGCCCATGTTTTGTATTGCTCATGGTTTATGGTGCACCGCAGGTGAGCCCCGAGGAGTACAAGGAGTTTTTGGCGCTAGGTCACGGAGAGATTTTCAACCTTGACATCGACTCTGTTGTGGATGCACCTTGGAGGTGGGTGGTGCAGCAGGTTGGGGGGTGGTCACTATCCACTCGTGGAGGGGTGAGATTTGTGGGTTTGTGGGGGGAGGGGGTCAATGTGTGTGCTTGGCCTGCTTGAGGGTTGCGGCCACGCACTGGAAGGGTTCGGTTGCGCCCGCTAAAAACTGGAAGTTGAGGGGAATTGTGGGTGCTTTGGTGGACGCCCTGCCTGTTGTGGTGCTGTTGGGCTGCATATGCCATTCTGGCAGCTGTCATATATTTCAACTGTTGATCGCTTTGTTTTGCCTACACTGTCGCTGTTTGACTTGATACTGTAATTTCAGGTTGCCGGGCATCGATCCCTCCGACTTCTTCAACTACGGTCAGACGGAGCGTGGGTGGAAGCAGTACTGCCAGCGGGTGCAGCAGTTCCGCCTGGAGTACACCATGAAGTCACAGATACAGGTACCGCATTGTTTGGTACCGCATTGTTTGGTACCGCAGGCATGTTTTTGTTAGTAACCGCTGCACATGTGTTCAAGTGTTCAAAGCGCTGTGGGGTGGCAATCTGCTGTTGGTTCTGTCATCTCGCGCCAGCTGCATTTGCTGCCCCTGCCGCTGTGCTGGCCCCTTGCTTGCTGCAGCTCTGACGAAGCAAATGACAGCCCTTGCCGCAGCTTCGCTGCTTGCTTGCACATGGACTGTCTAAGAATGCCTTGCTACTGCCCAAACAACGCCTCTCCTTATCCCCTTCTCTCCCCCTTGCTATGACACCCTGTCCCCCTATCC
>JAAMXP010003883.1:5340-16127 GCA_019693395.1 Ettlia oleoabundans | reverse complement strand
GGGGGGGTCGGAGCGTGGCTTATTCCAAAAACCAGTTCACATTCGTGTTCAGCACCCTCGAAAACGCCAGGGAGCAAAAATTGGGAACCTATTGAGGGGGACCAAAATTTCATGTCTGTGTCGCTGGGGCCTTCGGCACCACCCGCAGCGCCCTAAATCAGGTCAGCGAAGCTTAGGAGCGGTCAATGTGCTTGGGTGGGCAGTTTTTTTCTTATGTGACTGTATGATTGTTTTGAAGGTCTGTTTGCGCTTATGGAGTGTGTGTGGGACCAGTGGTGGTGGTTGTGTGGTAGTGCGTGTGGGACCAGTGGTGCTTGTAGTGTGGTTGAGTGGGGGGGTCCCGGGGGGCGCGCGCGCACAATCGGTTGTTTTTCTGGCGCTGGCACACATGCCAATGCATGAAACAAGTGGGACTGCCCTACACGCCAGCGCTGTGCCTGATGACTTTGTTGCAACCTCCTGCAGCCACTGAGATGCTGGCAATTGAGGAGAGCACCCTGGCTGAGCACAGCCGCAGCCTTGGGAACCGCAGACGAAGAGAGTGCGCAGCGCAGCCGACCCCCTCCCCAGACGTAAGGAGGATGAGGAGGCATTGCGTGATGTGCATAACCTGCTTGGCCAGGTGGAGGCGGCACAGGGCCCTGCTCAGCGGCGTGCAGCTCTCGAGGCGCTTGACCAGCATCAGGCACCATCACTGGTACCTGCTGTTAGATCACAACGGCAGCAAGAACGCCTTGAGCGCCAGCAGCAAGAAGAGCAGCGGGCAGCACCAGCAGCACCAGCAGCCCTTGTTGTTTCCTCTGCCGGGCCCCCACTGCCTGTAGGCCCGGCAACGGCCAGGCCACACCCGACATTAGTGCCATTCACCATGCCTGCAATAAATGCCATGCCTCCTAATGTTGTGAACCAACACATCATGTTGGCCCAACTACAATCCGTATTAGGCTTTGCACCAATGATGCATACCCCTTCACGGCCTGCTTTGCGCCCACCCGCAGGCCCCAATGGTTGACTGGTGTTGCAACTCAGACACGAGGCCACTTGGTCAATGCGCAGATTTTGTCCCCCTTTTTCGCTCGCAAAACCTGATTACTGCTTCTCATTACGTTTGTCATGGTCTGAGAGGGTATGAAAGAGGTTTTGGGCTCGTCTGCGGCGACTCAAACCTGGCCGCGGACAGGTTGAAACCTGGCCGGCCAAGTCAGCGTGCTCAGCACTGAGGCTGAATTTCAGAACATGGCTCTGCAAACCGCAATAAATGTACTGCAATGTGAAGCATTTGCCAGTCAACACGCATTTATACAATCCATCCTCAGTCGGGAAGCCGCACATCAGAACACAGCCTGCTGAAGGCGGCGGCGGCAGCAGCCTGCCTAAAATCAGCTGGTGATATGAAGCTCAAGCATTGGTGACAATTTCTGCATTCCTGACTGTGGCACACATAAGGGGTTGTGAGCATTGAAAAACGGCACTGCAGCAGTGCAGCACGTAACTCAAAACAAGCCACCATCATCATTGACGGTGAGGGTGAGTGGCAAGTTGGCTGCCTGGGTGGCTGACTCTTCGGCTGGGTGGCACGCTTTCCTTACGCATAAGGCACATATGCAACTCATGCACAACCTGCTATGCTGCCACACCTTACCTTGCCGGGCATCGCGGCCGTGGCCACGCTCAGCAGTGGACCGCACACACAGCAGACCATGTTGCTGCCATCATGCCTGGCGATAGCACCATTGCTTTGAACCCGCGGGAGGTAGTCCTCTGCACTTGCGGTCCGGCGGCTTGAGGAAAATCACCGCACTGCAACGCACTCCTTATCCCCACTCACTTTGTGCTGCTATTCCCACGTGGCGAGCCAGGTGAGCATTCCAAAACATCGAGGGAAGAAGCGGGGGCCAACCACGGAGTGCACCATTGCCATCACGCTCACTCAATGTATAATTATTTGTCCATCCTTCTCTTATGCAGGATGGCATCCTGGCATCCCCCGCTTGCATGCGCCTCTTCCCTGGCGAGGTGGGCTGCAGTTTGTATTCAGTAAACAACTTCCCACGCTGTTCATGGTGGCATGCATTCTGTTCCATGCACTGGCATGGTGGCCGTACAAGCTACTGCTCACAAGGCATGAATGCCATTCGTGTTTTCTGTGCAGGAGCGCGTGTACAATAGCGTGGACTCCCTTAAGGACCCACAACGTGTTAATATATACCCAGTGGAGTTCCTGCACAGCCTGACGCCAGCTGGCATCCCGCCGCACGAGCTGTGCCTCAAGCCAGGCGCACCCATCATGCTACTGCGCAACATCAACGCTGCTGCCGGCCTGGCCAATGGCACACGGCTGGTGGTAGAGCACTGGACTGATCGTGTCATTGTGGCTAAGATTGCCAGTGGCAACCGTGCAGGCACCAATGTGTTCATCCCACGTTCACTATGCAGCCTTCTGACATCGACCTGCCGTTTGACATGCAGCGCCGGCAGTTCCCTGTGCGCCCCGCTTTCATTATGAGCATCAACAAGTCGCAGGGGCAGACACTTGGCAAGACAGGCATCTTCCTGCCAAAGCCAGTGTTCACCCGTGGCCAGTTGTGTGTTGCTTTGTCGCGTGTTGCCTCATGTCAGCAGCTGGTGATATGCGTGCCGCCGGCATCACCGCTGCACGCTGGCTGAGGGGGTGCAAGGCACCTACACAAAATACATTGTTTATACTGAGGTTTTCACCTGAATTTTGGGGAACCAGTTTCCCTCGAATGTTGCTTCTTTATTCCTTATTTCTCGTTCAATTCATCAATGTTTTCCCTGTCACAGCCACACACACTCACACATATCAGCTGCCAAAGGCATTGAGTGCTGTGCCGCCACACCCTTAAGGCTTGCCACTCCCAGACTCCCAACCCGTGCATACGCACGGGCTCCAACTAGTTGCAAAGTGGATGGCGGGACCGCACACGTGGACCGCGGAAGTGCGACGAGAAAGTTGGAATTTTCCCGGTTGACATCCATGGATATCCACGCAAACAGCTGGCACATCCACGCAGAACCTCTTCCGATCTGCCTCCGTTCCCGACAGTACGTCGCTCTGGGGCCTTGCTGGGACTCTTCCTGTCCTACCTGAAAACGTCAGCCGTGCATGGCCCAGAACGCAGGGGCTGATCGGCTGTCTGCGGCTCGATCAGGCCCCCAACCACCTCTGACTGGTCTGCAGCCGCTGTTTTGAGGGTATAACGGTTCCCGTAAAGCCGCAGCCCTCCCCCGAAAGAAAGAAAAGAAAGAAAGAAAGAATACGCCCTTGGGCGTGGGTTGAGGAAGCCAGCAGAGGAACGGCCCGAAGGGGCCGCCTCTTGCTGGCTACCATGGTGGGTAGGTAGGATGGGCTGGCGGCTTCAGCCCACCCCTGTTCTCCCCCAACCTGGGCGGTCAAGCCGCCGGCGCGCCAGGCTGATGTCGTATGCTGCATTGACTGCCATTGTATGTAGCTGGGTTAGCAGAATTTTGCCTTGCCATGTGCTAAGCCCCAACTTTTCCAATGCCTTGAGCCCACTGAGGTATACTGCGCCACATGACTTAGCACTATCACATGTGGTGTATCATCCACAGTCCAGCCAGCGAATTTGAGCGCTTCCATGAGGGTAGCGTGCTGTTGGAACTTGTCGGCCACCCTTTCCCTCCACTTAGTGTCTGAGGCAGACCCAACTTCCACCACTTGAAATTTGTAGTTTGCCTTGTTGGCTGTTGCATGTTGGACCTGCTCAGAAGTCGGCCGAGGCGGTAGACCGTGTATGCGCAGTATATCCGGCCTCATCTTTTCCAGCTCTTCATCATCGACTATTTGAGCTGGAACCAGCCACCTGGGCAGGCGCTTAGAGTCAGCAGCATGGCTTTGCAGTTCAGATGCCTGGCAGGCATCTCATAATCGTGTATGTGGCACCTGTGCGGGTGCATCGTTGTATGGCCTTGTTTATCTGTTGCACTGCTTGGTCATGACGTGTGATGTGCATGACATGCATTTGTGTGTGCTTGCAGTGGAGCAGTATGTGGCCACTGGAATCCTGCTCTCCGCATAGCGGGCAGAGGCTGTTGGTTGCTGGCGCCTGCCCCCGGCTGCCTACCAGGTAAGGAACACCCCTGAGGTATGCTAGTTTCTTATTCCAGAACTGTCCTGTCCTGTGCTTCAACACGGCACGTACCGTGCCCATGCTGACGTTTTGGCTGTGCCACATGGCATTGCTCTCTGGTCCCAGTGCCCGGTCGCCTTCCAAGCCAGCGTACATCTGGGTTGTGGCGGATGCATATACCCCTATCTTGCTGGTGCCCAATTTGGTGCTTTCGTGTACTGCTGTACGCAGGGCACTGTTTAGGTTGGACACCGGCCATGGTGTCTCATTGGCTGTGTTCTCCGCTGGGTGCCCAGCTGCTGACGGCTGGGCAGTTTGCTGCGGGAAAGCCGGTCGCCATCGGCCCCCAAAGGGGGTGTGGATGGGGGTTACAAAGTCATGCTCAGCATTAATTTCTGCAGCTTGTTTAGCTGCCTCATCAGCCTTTTCATTCCCCGTGATCCCTGTGTATGCCTTCACTTTGAGAATGCGGGTGCGCCGTCCTGCGTTGGCACGCTGCACTATACGCCCTGCAATTCCCAGCAGGAGCTCTTTGTGTAGGTGACTGTCCAGCGTGAAGGGCCGACGGACTGCCCGGTGTATAAGATTTATGCCCACTTGGCTGTCGGTGAAAATGGTGGCATCGTCCGCTTCATCAACCAGGTCCACAATAGTGTGGTAGAGTGCCGCCATTTCAGCCCTGTTAATAGTGTCTGAGGGGCCGACACCGTTGGGTTGGACTAGCCAGGCCCGGTCCTGTGCCGCTCGGTACACTGCAGCCCCCACTATGTGAGCATCATCTCTGGTTTGCACGCTGCCGTCAGTAAAGTATGCCAGCTCCCAGTTGTACTTCATGGCATACTGCTGCTGGTTATAACGCGCTGCAGTTTCACCTGCTGCTGTGACAGGTGTTTTCCAGGTGTGAGGCATGTGCCATAGTTTATGGAGCTCAGCAGGGGCCGCAGTGAGTTTTTTGGGAGGGCTATACTGCGCTAGCAGTTCATGCATCACTGCTCTGCAACGGGCCGCATGCCGCTCCAGCTCTGCTTTGTATGTCTGAATGTTGTATTGGTAGGTGGCACTGGTGGCAGAGCACCCGCTGCAGAGCACCCTTGCGGTTCTGTATTGTAATAACATTCTTACGACTTCGCAACACCGTTGGGTGCTGACCGCGCCGGCCCTTGGCCCGAGAACCTGCGGTCAAGCTTGGCGCCAGGCTTGGCCGGCCGAGCCATGACAACGCGCCACTTTCCTGGCATGGCTCTGCAAACCGCCACAACTCACCTGCCAGCTCATAACTGTCCGTTCTCTCGCGCTTATATCTTCGTAGGTTCAATGCTTGCATCTATTGTATAAAAAAGGTTTGGGCGAGGTCTCTAAGTTCCTGTGACAGCCTTCCCACAGCTTGACTTTGAGGTTTGGTTTTGTGGAAACGGAACGACGTTTCCTTGCTGTCGCTATGGCGCAGCATGAGGGTGGGGCCGCCGCCAGCTCTGCCGCCATCCATGTCTGCCTGCCTATGCAAGCTCAGCCTGCATGAATCATCTACGGCACCTCTGGCGACCGGCTCCGGCCAGTGGTTGTTATAATGATGACGCCATGCATTTGGCTGCAACCAGCCACTTGTACGTCAAAGTTGAGCGTTTGAGTGCCTCACTAGGTAGCGCAGAGGTGGCGGTGGCGCTCGCGAAAGTGGCATTGGCTCGCCAGAACTGTTTTCAACATTTGCCTGCGCTGCTTACATTACCAAAACCACGCAGCACCTGCGCACGGATAATCGACGACAAGAACCAGGTTTGCCACCCTTTCTTGTCGTCGATTATCCGTGTGCGGGTGCTGCGTGGTCTGGTAAGCAAGGTAAACCATGCGTTGAAAGCGTGGAGCGGTGGGCAGAGGCCTCGGTGCACTGCCAGCACCTTGTTGCCGCCGCCGCCTGGCAGGTGAAGCCCAGAAAGCAGCCTCGTTGCTGGCAGCCCTATAATACTAAGTATTATGGTACGCTCCACGATAGAAGCAGACGCATGTGACCAGGCGGCGGAGCAGCGCAGACCAAGTGTTGAAAACAGTTCTGGCGAGCCGTGTGCCACTTTCGTTGCCGTCACTGAAGAACGACTGCGGCAGCCGCGCACACACAAACTCCTCAGGGCGCATGTCTGTGGTGCTTGCAGCAACGAACAAGGCTTGATCGTATGACAGGCGGTCTAGGATGAGGTTGAGGGTTGTTGTGGACGTGCCACGCACAGGGAGGCACTGGTAGGCAGCCGCAAGGGCAGCAGGCATGGCGGTATCTGGCAGCGACATGGTGCGCAAGGCATGTTGTTAGCATCCTGAAACACCTGTACACCACATCCCAGGCTGATCCTAGGTGCATTCCAGGTGTGTCCTACCTGCATCCTAGGTGCATCCCAGGTGTGTCCTAGGTGCGTCCTACAGTAGATGTGCGTGGGACCTGGTTAGGAAGCCATCTAGATACCAGGTAGGATGTTGCTAGGACTCGCCCAGGACAAACTGGGCGGCGCCCGTGCCTGCAGCACTCGGGCGTAGGGCTCCTCAGTAGGCGTGGAGGTTGTGGTGGCTGCCCTGCGCTGCGTGCATCTGACAGGGTGGCAAATGTTAGGGTTAGCAGGAAGTCAGTGCGGATGTGATGCAAGCGTGGTAGAGAGTCTGCCAGGCTGGCTCTCCACGCGGGCTCCGTGGAGTTCCCCGTGTTTTTTCCAGAGGGTGGTGTTGATCAGCACCAGGGGGTGTTTTTTGTCCTGTTGGTACTTGCTTGCACCTGTGTTGATGAACACCGAGGGCACCACGAGCAGAACAGATGCGGCTGTAGCGGCAGTAAGTCGGCGGGTACGCGCCACCGCATATGGGCAGGGTGGTCGTGGCAAGATGTGTTGCAACGCTTGGTCAATGCACCGTAGCAAATGAACAGATGTGGCGTCGTAAATGCCAGGCCAGGACAGCAGCTGTCGCTTGAGTTTCTTCCTCAAGCTGGCAAGTTTGTAGCCCCGTGCTGTTGTGTAAAAATTTGCGTGTTGAACAAAGCTTTGCAGCAACGCTGTCCAAGCAGTGCAGAGCAGGGCTATACCTGGCTGTCCCTTAGCACTCGTGCGGCACTGTGGGTGTGTGGCTGTATCGATCAGCCGGTTAGACGGGTGCAAATAGAATCATAGATTTTGGACATCCGCCTCACGAAAAATGGAAAAAAATCGTCCGTACGGAGGCAGTTTTGTGCATAGGAAAGCGGTGCGGTAGCTATACCTGGCTATACTGCACGGTCCAAGATTTATGTAAACCCCCAATTTGGCCCCGCCATGTCCTCCTTTATAGTCTTAGCTATGGCGCTTGTTGGGCACAGCTGCTCACTAAAATACACATTGGACAGCAGTCGGCTGGCAGAGGCCGCATTGAACCTGCCGGCGGCAAAAGCAAAGCGGCCGCAGCAGCGGCTGGCAACGGGGCCCGGGGGCCCAGCGCTGGAGTGCCAGGAGCAACAGCGGTGGCGGGACGGGCAGCAGCAGCAGGGACAGGATGAACACTCCACTGGAGGAGTACCCGTTATGCCAGCGCCCGAGGGGGCCAAACTCGGCCATGGGTGGTTCTAGTGTTTTTTATTTAGATTTTTATTGCAACAACAACGTGCAACACTGAAGACATAATTGTAAAACAAGGTCCCTTGCGGCGACACTACTCTTCTGTACCGCTTCTTTAGTTGTGGGTCTACCTCCGGAACATAGGCTCCGGACGTAAATTCCCTCCCCCCCCAATTGGCGGCGGAGCCGCCACATGTCCGGATATGAAAAAAATATTTGCATACGCCTTACGCAGCAGCAATGCATTAGCAAGGAGTAAAGAAAGGAGAAGAGACCCCCAACAGAGGGTCGATCAGGCCTTAAATACACAGCAGTGGGAGAATATTCATCAGGTGCCAATAGTAGAGGAGCAGGGGGGTGCTAGGACGCGTGGTCGAATCATATGAAGGGAGGGTCGTGCATTCAGGAAAGGTGCGTCAACGAAATATATTTTTGTTTATATAGAACGGGCCGAGCGAGTACATTGAGGCGGCCTCATGGCTGCGGAAAACGGGGCGAAGCAGCACGTGAATCGTGTTGGCACGTAAGCATACATGGTCCCTCTAAGTCTCCAAGCATGTCAGTTGCCAGACGGAGCAGTTTACTGGCGGGTGAGGTGGCTGGTGTTCCGGCCAGGCCGCAAAGGGGCCGTGTCGCGCGTTTAGGACGCCTGGATTGGTTCTGAAGCGTTTTAGACGCGCGGCGGAACCGAAGCAGCCCAACCAGCCAGGAGCACGACATGACATCGCGGCCAAAGTCGCAAGCTTTTGGTGGCTTGGCCATTCTTAGGGGCTTATCATGGTATGTAGAATGACTTTGCAAAAGTAATCGACGAAAGACGCCATATAGGCGCCACAAGAGGCCTGGTGCCTTATAATCGCAGGAATGTTACCCACAATCAACCACGAGGGGGCTCGCCCTGGGGGCTTCGCCCCGAAAATCTACACAGCAGTGCCACCATGATTGCCAGCAGTTGTGCGCACCCTGGACAAATTTGTTTTTGTCCAGGATAATGCGGCAGAACCTGTGGAATTGCCCAATGACAATGTTATACTTGCAACGCACGGAAGAATTGGAGGTGATGTGGGGAAAACGCACAATATGGAAAGACTGGAAGTCAGGGCGGCGGCGCTTACCATACAAGCGAGTGGTTAGGGGGCGGCAGCCCTTGTCATCTGCGGGGGCGATGGTGACATCAAGGTATGGAACAGACGCGCCTTTTGCTGTCACTACACGGCTCAGTTATGGGGAGAAACACCCGTGCCCAGCACGCCCTCACGGGGTCGTTTTACCACCGTGCTGCGCATGGTTTGGGGGTGGGTATTGGCCCAAAATACCGGTTTCGACGATACACCTTCTCCAAGCCATTTCAAGACCTTCGACGTTTGTACGACGCCGTCGACACTGTCGAAGGGTTGCCAACACACAGACTGTGTGTGGGGAGTAGGGTACCGTAGTGGCCGAGCAAGTTCGAGGTTGGGCGTCCGCGAATAGTATTATCAGGCGCGAATGGGCATTCGAGGGAACCTCTGAGCATTTATCAGGGTGATTCGAGACAGGCTGGAAAGACACCTCCGCAGCGCGCTGCCACCGCCTGCAGCGCCCTGGGCCATTTAGGGGGGCATTCGCGGACGTCTTTGGGCAATTTTTGGCATGTTTCGCGGAGCGCCGTGATTATTTTATTTATCCTCGAACTTTGCTCGGCCACTACGGTAGCGATGTGCCGCCGCCAGGCGGTGGCTCTCCTCTACCTCACCCTTAAGGTTCCCTTGGAATGGCCCTTGGAATGGCTGCAGACTTTCCCAAAGCACTGCGGCTCCGTGCTCTGCATCCACGCCCCTCCTGCGCCAACCAGCGGCCCAGCTCACCCACCTTGTTGCAGGTACTTGGACCTTAGTAAGGCAGCAACGTGCTTTGCACCTTTGCACCTTGCCAGTTTGCATCTACGCTGCTTGCCAAGTGCGAGCCGCAATCGCCGAGGGCCTCGCTTAGTCCCCCTAGGTTCATCTCTCACCGTCACTGCCGACCGCCCCACCCTCAAACTCATCCCGCTCTTCGTTGGGCCCCACCCCGCGCTCATTGATTGGCCAATATATATTCGGCGGGTAGGTGATGCGTTACAGGGTCGGGTGACGCGTTACGGGGGGCGGCCCACAAGGTATTGGCGGCGCTGGGACGCTTGCACTCATGTCTGGCCGCGTTCGTGGTCGTAGTGCTGGATGTGTAGGCGGAAGGCGCCGCAGCAGGGGTCGGGGCAGGGGCAGGGGCCGCGGCCAATCCTGAGCCCCACCCACCCTGAGCATCAGCATCTGATGGAGGCAACCCGGCTGGCTGCCGAAATGGAGGAATCTTCATCCAACAACAGTGCTGCATGCAGGGGCCAGCTGGCAGCGGGCCAAAGGCACCAGGCCCAGCTGATCCACCTGCACTGTCTGGAGGGGCAGAACATGCAAGTCCGAAAGGTCATAGCAGGCCATGATCTTGTGTAATGTGTGAGCCTTGGGGCGAGTCCTGACAACACCTCTAACAAACATTGCCCTGGCGTCCGCCACTTGCCCCCGGAAGCGAGCAAGGCAAGACTGCACTGTTTGCCCCACATATACCCGGTTGCAGGGAAGTGCGGTGAATTGAAACCCCGTTCACCCCCTCAGTAGCAAAAGGCAGCAAGTACTCAGCCGGATTGTGGTTCAGTTGGAGGTTCGGAGTCGGGCGAAGGCTGCGTGGCTGAGGCTGTGCACTACCCTTCTTAGCCGCGGCCCTCCTGCTGCTGCTGCGGCGGCCTCCTGCGCAAGAATTGAATGGTTCTTTCCCGTGCCACGTTGGCAGGTTATCCTGATTGCCCCTGCTCACACACGCGGAACTTGTCGGTAAGGAATCTGGTTGCGGTAAAGTGTCTTTGGTTCAGTTTCAAACCATCATCCCACACGCCGGAGACATGCAGACCGTCACTTTCACGGGCAAGGCCACCCACAAGCAGCTGGCGGCGCCACGATTCCGTAATCTCGTAACCGTCCGTGCAACGGCGGCCCCCGCCACCGCAACCAAGCTAAACACCAAGCGCTCTGAGGAGGTGCGCTCCGTCGGCGCTGGTAGCATCGATGCTATCGTGATAGAAGGGGCGGCGGGCTAT
>JAAMXP010003872.1:0-29125 GCA_019693395.1 Ettlia oleoabundans | reverse complement strand
ATATGCTCCCCAATGCACGCACCAAGATGCAGACGTGGTATGCGCTCATGTCGTGTGATGCACAGGCCGATGTGTCAGTGTAAAACATGATGTTAGCATTCGGGTCATATGTCAGGATTGTCAATGTGGCATTATAAGTCAGTCACAGTATGTCAAGGTGTCATGATGCATATGCCGAATGAAATGCAATGCAGTATTGGTGATAGGTGTTGATGTGCATGGCATGCATTTGTGTGTGCTAGCAGTGGAGCACGGTGTGGCCACTGGAGTCCTGCTCTCCGCATAGTGGGCAGAGGCGGTTGGTTGCCGGCTCCTGCCCCCGTCTGCCCAGCAGGTAAGGACCACCTCTGAGGTATGCTAGGTTCTTATTCCAGAACTGCCAGAACTGCCCTGTCCTGTGCTTCAGCACGGCACGTACCGCGCCCATGCTGACGTTTTGGCTGTGCCACATGGCATTGCTCTCTGATCCCAGTGCCCGGTCACCTTCCAAGCCAGCGTACATCTAGGTTGTGGCGGATGCATATACCCCTATCTTGCTGGTGCCCAGTTTGGTGCTTTCGTGTACTGCTGTGCGCAGGGCACTGTTCAGATTAGACACCGCCCATGGCGTCCCATTGGCTTCGGTCTCCGCCTGACTCCCGGCTGGGGACGGCGGGCAGTTTGCTGCGGGAAAGCCGGTCGCCATCGGCTTCCAAAGGGGGTGTGGGTGTGGGTCACAAAGTCATTCTCGGCATTTGATTCTGCAGCTTGTTCAGCTGTGCAAAGGGAGAGGTTGCGTGTGCTGTGCCATTCTTGAAGACATTTAATGTTGGCAGACTTCCTTGGCAGACGATTTCATTCAAGTTGACGAGGTACTTTAGGTATGCTATTATAAAAGGGATAGCCAGCACTGTATTTGTGCGTGTTGTTGCTATGTCAGCTTCAGGTTTGTCCCGAAAAGCATGCCAGTGGATGTGACCGTATGCCAGCTTGACGAAATTAACTATGCCGCGTTTCTCTTTCTGCGATGACGGCCAAGAAGTGCCGTGCTCTGAGAAAAGGTATAAAATGCTTATGATCAGCACAAACTGGCAGCCTGATGCCCAAATCGACGCTGGTAGGCCGCAGTCGGGCTGATCTGTGCCGAATCAATTGATCATCAACTTGTTGCATTTGCATCTGTTAGTGCTGCTGCTGCTGTACCTGCAGGTGCATATGCTGGTGCTGCCCGTGCTGCTGAGAGTTCTGTCACCCGCATCGATGCTGCTGCTTCTTCACTGCTCCTATCTTTGCCACTGCCTCCCTTTGTCAGTAAATTATCAAGAAAGCGCAGCTTCTGGAAATCTTCCTGGTAATAGGTCCATACATCTTCCAAAGCTGCAGCTCGGAACAAGCGTGGAACAAGCAGGGAGATGCTTGCAGCCGTCAACATTCTCGCCACAATCGAGTCCTCCTTGCCTTACGCAACGTTGTCACTAATCAACCCTGTTAACAACACGATTGTTTAGCTACAGAGCTACATAATGCAAAATACAGCTTGCCATAGTGTGCTGTAGGGTTGCTGACCACACATACCCACCTGAGTTGTTCATGTACATCTCAGCGTACCGCTGCCAACTGGCATCCTCTTCACTACACAAACCAAGCAGTTTGGGGAACACCACAATTTACAGGTGCACGATTCAGCAGTACAGGAGTACAACCTTGAGCATGCCTTGCCCCGCTTCTGCCTTAGCAGTTTTCAAATTCCAAAAGTTACTTCCCAAAGTAAACTGATGCTGCGTGCATCAAGGCTACTCACCTTTTCCCCTGGGCTTCGCCAACCATGAGATGTGGCAGGGACTCGATTGCAAGAGCAGAAGTGCCCGTGGGCCGTCGGCTGTTGACTAGCTTTAAGAGTTCCTGCAGGCAGGGCAGCATGGCAGGTGCACAGATGTGCTGAAGCATGAGCAGAGGGCTGTCATGAGCAAAGGCCATGGTGGTGCAGCAAGCCCATCCTCACCTCAACCCACCTGCATGTCCTCGTCAATGTGCTCCACACGACCAATGAAGTCCACTGCTGGCTCCCCATCATCAGTAAACAGGCAACGCGCCTGCGGCTCCAGGTGTTCTAGAATCCAGCCAAAGCCTTGCGTGCAGCACAAAGGGTCTCCAAGGCACTTTGCGCCGTATGAACTGGGTAGCTCAGCAAAAGAGGCGAAGTGCTGGTGACACATCTCCTTTATGCCGTGTTTTTGGATATGCAACCAGCTGCTCACAGCACGCGCCCAGGGGTTACGCACAAACGAAAATACTGCAAAAATGTGGGCTGGGGAACAAGGTCAATAAGCAGGAGAGCAGCACCTAAACAGACATGTTCAGCAAAGTGGTAGGACAGCAAGTCGTACGCATATTGGCGTGATATTCTGTTGAACAGGCAAGTGCAAGCCCCAGCGTGCAACGCTAGGAAAGCACCGCCGGGCCTAGGCGCCAGTCCACAGGGGTGCATGAATTGATCAGTACAGTCAGTGGGATCCAAACCCAACACCAGCACCCTTGCCAGCATAAGCTGAAGCACCTGTGGCATCACCTGTGTAATCTCTCCAGATTGTTGGTAGCTTGTTGACATCCCAAATATAGGCCATGCACACTGGCTTGCCTATGCACTGCTTCCAGCACGCAGTCTGGCTCAAACTGCATGCATGCACACCACAGTGTCGGGTCGGACAGCACCAACAAGGGCAAGGATATAGTTGATCATAGAAAAAATCAGCGGGCCAATAAGTAAGGAGTTCACAAGTCAGGCACGGGTTGCAGATGACAGCTGCAACGTAAGCAAGGGTGTGTTAATGACCAGCACGTGATTCTTGAGCAGCTTACTCAATTACGAAAGGTGATGTTTGGGCTGAAGGCTCAGTAGTCAGGCAGAGGCTCGCCTGCAAGTGCGCGGGTTCTCCTTCATGCCCAGAGTGGTGCTAATGCTGGTGGAGGCTGTTTTGGTATTCCGCACGTATAACATGCGGTACTTGTGGTCCACGTAAAAGTGACAGGGCGGTATAGGTGACTGCAAGCCGCGGTTGCTCTGCCCAGCAGTCTTGTTATACCTGCGATGGCACGATGCGGAAATTGTGGGCATAGAGTGATCTAACAGCGACACCGGCAGGAAAGGTGGCTGAGGAAACAAGATGGTGGAGGGAACGCAATGTAATGAGCTCATGACGTGCTTGGTACATGAAATGCAGAGCGTTATACTAATGGCTGTTGGTGGCAACTGCAGAGCGACAACAGGCAACCTCTAGAAAAAAGTGTTTCAGAGTCCAAGCTATGCCCACTCACATGTAAGCGGCAGCAAACCACTTGAGCACGGCCGGGCTCATGAACTCAGGCACTCCATGCAGGGTGGCATTCTTGTTTGTCATGTGGGCCAGCAGCTTGAGCCACACTGCCGGCATGCCACCCTTCTTTTGTTGACCATACAGCTGCGCAGGCTGACGCATCAAATCCGCCACCTGTTGCCACTTCAACCTGCTGGCAACATCAGAGCTGCCGTGCTCAAGGGAGCCGGCCCAAACCCTTGCTTCTCTGGTGCTATTGCTGCTGCCGCCACCCGATACACCAGTTGACAGCCAGCTTCCCAAAGCTTGCGGTGCACTGCCGCAGCTTGCATCAGCGGGCGTTTGCCCCGGCTGCTCAATGATTCTGCATGTAGCGCTCCCACCGCTCTTGTAAACCTCTATCAATGTGGCGCAAAGGAGCGAGGCCCAGGCCAGTCGTTCAACTGCGCTGAGCCGCCTAACCTGCGCCATCCCTAAAGAGCGCACTAGAATGTCACGAACTACTGTGCGACCTGAAACATATACGCTGCGACATCATTGGACGGGTGCCAGCATGACAGGCCAGGAGTTGGTTCCCCCCACTGTTCAGCCCCATTCTGATCCACACATTGTTCACAGCTGGCGTCCTGCCAATTCACCCAAGCTGATGTCTGTTTGGCCGTTGGCAGGCGGAGTTGCCCGGTTAAAGCCCTGACAGTGTGCATGCCAGCACACGAGGCAGGCTGGCAAGGGCTTCATGAAGGCGGAGCAGCGGCTAGGCAGCAGACCGACTTTCGCCTGGTAATGGCACAGCTGCTGGCCAAACAAGCAGGCCCAGTGGGTGCCAGCCTAACTTCACCTGCACAGACGCGCAGCAAGCTGCATGCCAATGAGCAACCAAAGAGCAGGATGCCACCGCCGGCGGCACGAACCACACCATCAAGCACCCGTCCCTGATTTCCAGCAGCCAGCTCATCCAAGGAGCGCTCTGCTGCTGTACACTAACGGTGAGTGTATGGGAGGTGTGGGAGATCGTTAAAAGTTTGATTTGGTAGCCCAGCATTGAAAGTCTAGCTATACAACCGCTATACACTGGCTGGCGCAACATGAGCTGCCAACGTCATGCCCAGGCACCTTTCACTATAAATTACTCTTGCATGCCCTATTGTCCTGTGCAGCTGATCAGCTCATGAGGCTGATGCGATGCGTGCGGACCTCAGCGTATATAGCTTGCAGAACCCAGCTTGCCCAACCCAGCTTGCCCAATCCGGCTAAACACAGCTGTGACAGCTTGCACAACTGCAGCTGGCATCAAAGCAAGGGGTGCTGGATCGCACCCTGGAGCAGCTAGAGTTGGCCCTGCAGCGTGCCGCCTGAGCGCCAGCTCAGCCTGCCGCCCGGGGTGGCACCTCAGCAGCTCATTCCCAGCGTGACACAGGTGTTGAAGGACAGGTGCAGCCGCGGCAGGCTGCCGCAGAAGCACCTTGGCGGCTATTACCCTGAACATTGTGCTGCACATTACTGTGGCAGAGGTCTGCCAGCTGACGGACGCTGAAAATGGCTGCGTGCGGAGCATGCTGAATAGCAGCAGGTGAAAGCAGCTGGCAAAGTTTGGGGCCGCCTCGACACCGCAGCAGGTGGAAGCACAGCTGGCAGCAGCTGAGCTGCAGCACCGCACGGCGGCAGCAAGGGGGCTGCTGGAGGAGGCAGTGCAGAAGGGCCTGGTGGAGCCTGAAGTGCTGGATGGCTATGATTGTTGGACCCACGACAGTGGTACCTTGCAATGTTGAAGCCAAAGGAAGCAGGCCTTCATCTGGCAGCATTGCAGCAGCAGTGCTCAGCTTGGACGGCATTGACTCCAGAAAGGCTGTCGAAGTACTGCAAACGGTCAGCAAGGACGAGCCCACCAGCCCTCCCCAAGTGCTGGTCTGGCCCAGATTCTAGCATGCATAGCCTGCGCTGGACGCTGCCGCGCAGCTGCTGGCAGCTGGTGACACCTCAATGTCGGTGGCGCTGCTGAGAGCGCTGGCAAAGGTGGACACCACAGCCGGCACTGAGCGCCTGAAAGAGAATGACCGCCAGCTGATGGACTGGTGGTCCTTCAAGCCCCGGCTCCATGACACCAGCTGTCGCACCCTGGCATGGCAGGTGGAGGAGGGCCGCTTGACACAGCCCAGGGCAGAGCTGTTTGTGCGCGGTGTGGCGAGCATGGCGCTGACAGCCGACCATGACGGTTTCACCGCCGGCCGCTGTCACCCGAAAGAGAGTGTCGTGGTGGGAACGGCCCTGAATCTGTTGTTCCCGTCAGATTACCACTCCAAGGCGGCTGCAAGGGCAGCGGGCTGTTGGGCTGAGAGCATGCGGTCCTCGCATGCGGGGCCGCTGGCGTCGCTGCTGCACGGCCTGAAGCTTGACGTGCAACGCATTGTGGAGCGGGCAGCAGAAGAGGCGCGTGCCCAGGCTGCCAGCAGCAGTGGCAGCCAGCAGCAGCTGAGCCTGGAGAAGCTGGCGCAGCACCTTGAGGCCATAGCAGGAGACGCCGCTGCCAGGGTGTTGGGTCTGCAGGGGCAACAGCCTGTCGTTCTCGCACGCTGGACCGGCAGCCAAAAAGTTAGCAAAGCGCCTGCATCTGGTCGTTGCGTACTACCACGCCACGCTCAAGGCAGCCTACATCGGGCTGGCAGTTCTGGCGCACGGCGCAAGCTGAGCCAGGCGGCGGCAGAAGCCACCATCAGGCTGGCGGCCCAGCTGACGGTGCCTGGCGATTTTTTCAAGCCATGCCTCTACGTGAGCAACGCAGCTGCCACGATCCTGTATGCTGTGAATCCATAGGCAATCGGCTTGGACGACATTGCAGATGCCTGCGGGGGCCAGGCCTCCAGCATCAGCACGCAAAGTGGGTCTGGGGGCAAGCGGCACTGGCTGTGGAAGGCGCTGGTCAAGAAGGTGGCCTCCAAGCAGAGCAGAAAGCGCAAGCGCTCAGCTCCCTGTGCAGTCTTTTCACAACACATTCATGCTTCGTGTGTTCTGTGTTACTCCCAATGGTCTCATGCACCATTACTGGTGCCCAATTCAACCTCTCTCTCAAGCCCTGAGCTACCTGTTCAGATCATACCAAACTTCTTATCTAAGCAATCCCCCAAATGCTCTCGTGCCCCAATCCTGGTGACCGACTCGGCACTTACTCTGCCTTGAGATCCCTACCAACTTCTCATTCATTTGGCAGCAATGCATCTTACAACACGTCAAGGGAAATCCAGCAATGAAATTTGCAGTAGCAAGGCAAAACTGTAACAACAGCAGAGAAGTGAAACACAAAATGGGGTGTCAGTGCCCCTGTGTCACAGGGGCCCAGGTGTGGCGCCGCCGGCTGCTTCCTGAGCTCAGGCGGCCACCTTCACGTCAGCCTCGTTCAGCGCAGCCACACCTGCAGGGAATCGCGTGAAATGGTCAGAATAATGTCAGAAAGGCAGGCAACCTGGACTTGCAGCTCCGAAAAGCAGCCAGCTGAACAGCAATGCATCACTCTGCACCCGCACCAGCACCCCACAGCAGCCTGTGCTCACCGGGCAGGACCTTGCCCTCCAGCAGCTCCAGGGATGCGCCGCCACCGGTAGAGATGTGGCTCATCTTGTCTGCCACGCCCGCCTTCTCCACCGCCGCCACGGAGTCGCCGCCGCCGATGATGGTGATGCAGTCGTCCATGCCGGCCAGCTCCTCAGCGATGGCGAAGGTGCCTGCACTGGCATTCATAATACTGTGAGGCGGCCGAAGAACAGCAAGCATCATGGATGGTTAAGCAGCAACCTCCAGTCCAGCTGGCGCCAAGTGGACCGCTGGCAGGCAATACGGCAGGCAATACAGGACATGCAAGGGACAGGAAATGCAATGATTTGGTTCCAGGCGTGCCTTTCGCAAAGGCTGGCATTTCAAAAACTCCCATGGGACCGTTCCTGCAAGAGTGAGCAAAAAGAAGCCAGGTAAAGTCAAGGAACGAGGTACCGGCGCCGGGCGGCGGTGCCAGCTGTGGAGATTGTCGCTGTTAGGTCAATCCAATCACATCCAAACATCAGTAACACCTACCAGATGCAGGTCTTGGCGCCCTTGAGCGCGCCCTTCAGCAGCTCAATGGACTTGGGGCCGATGTCCAGACCCTGCAGCCAGGATCGGGAGGCGGGGGAAGGGTGGTCAGGGGTGTGTCCGAGAGGGGCAAACACTTAAGGTTGATGCAGGGCTATGAACGCAAAATAATGTACAATAACCAGCTGCTGTTTGAGTGGTGCAGTGTATCAAACGTGGAAAAGAGAACGTCCCCCCCCCCCGCTCACCATCCAGCCATCAGGGATGGCGGTGACGTCCACGGTCTGGGTGTTGGCGTCAGCAGCGAACTTGTCGGCCACAATCACATCGGTTGGCAGCACGAACTCAACACCCTTGGCCTGCAAAGGGAGATGGGGCCAAAGGACAAGGCGGTCAATGCGCGAGCAGCGGGCGGCGGAATGGCCACGACATATAGCGGTAGCGGCCTCCAGAAAGTCGCTGCAAATAGGGCTCCTCTCATCCCCGTTCTTCCAAGCAGCCCAGCATTAAGGTTGGCGCAAAGAACGGAAGAAAAAACATCACATATCCTTGCAAGATATCAAGGTATCCTTGCAAGATATCAAGGAACGAAGGAACCCCAAGACAGTGCCCACCCACCATCCAACCGCCCCACCTTGGCCTTGGCCTCCAGCTCCTTGGCCAGCTCCAGCTTGTCCTCCTCAACCAGGGAGGCACCCACGCTCATGCCGCGAGCCTTGTAGAAGGTGAAGATCATGCCGCCGCTGCAGGGAGCAGTGAGGGACACAACAAGACAGCGTGCTAAGAATGGGCAAGATTGGAATTGGCAGATTGGGCACCCAGCAGGCATGTCACCAGCCAGCAGAGCTTGCATAACCCCCTCCAGCCTTAGTTGCCCAGACGCCCCAACTTCCTCGTGAACCAGGCTTTCACATACTCAGCAGTTGCTGCCTGTGAGCGCGGAACGTGTTGCAGGCCACTCACCCCAGGATGATCTTGTCGCACTTCTCCAGCAGGGACTCAATCACGCCAATCTTGGAGGACACCTTGGAGCCACCCACAATGGCCACGAAGGGGCGCTTGGGGCTGGACACAGCGCCATCTGCAGCGGGACAGAACAACAGGCAGTACTGCTCATTGGTGGAGCACACTGTGATGACTGACGGGCAGCTCGGTTCCCCTCGGGCCAATATTTAACCTGGTGTGTACCCAATTCCGGGTTTAAAAAGAACCAGCATGATCTATGTGGTGCAGCTCAAACGGCACACATGCAACTCCCAAGAAGGCAAGCTTCCCAACCCAACCCAGCCTGCCAACGAAGCAAGTTTCCCAGCCCACCCCAACCGAGTCCCACCCCGGCACCAGCACCCACCCAGGTAGTCCAACTCCTTCTGCAGCAGGAAGCCGGCCACGGAGGGGGACAGGAACTTGGTGACACCCTCGGTGGAGGCGTGGGCGCGGTGGGCAGTGCCGAAGGCGTCGTTGACGTACAGGTCGGCGGGGGCCGCCAGCTTCTTTGCGAACTCGGGGTCGTTCTTCTCCTCCTCAGGGTAGAAACGCACGTTCTCCAGCAGCAGCACCTGTTAACGAGGGTGGGAGGAGGGGCGAGATGGAAGGATCAGAAGAGGCTCGAATGGGAGCAAGATATTCAGAATATCAGGACTTGATCCCCCTGGACCGGGCTGGAGTGGTAAACAGAAGACAGGAAGCCATTGCCAGCCTTTGCCAATGCGCCTATCTGCCAAGCATCTGCTAAAGCGCGCTTTGTCTCCTGGTTGCAGCAGGCTTCGCACATGAGTGGCCGGCGTGCCCGCATGCCACCAGTGCCAACACACAGGCAGCCCAGCCACCCAACCTTTCTTCACCCAGCACGCGCAACAGAAACCGGAAGCTGCCACTCACAGAGCCGTTGCTCATCTTGCTGAGCTTCTCGGTCACGGCATCACCAATGCAGTCGTCAGCCTTCTCCACAGCCATGCCCAGGAGCTCAGACAGGCGGGGCTGCACGGGGTTGAGGCGGAACTTGTCCTCGGGGCCCTTCTTGGGGCGGCCCAGGTGGCTGGTCAGCAGCACCTGCAGAACGTGGGTGCAGGAGGAACATACAAGTGAGTTGATTGCATGCAAACTGTAATACAAAGGTCACGCTGTGCGTGGGGGCCATATGCTTGTCAACACAACATAAGGCCGACGTGCATTTTGTTGTCATTTGTTCTTTGGCTCCATTGCTGCTCTGTCACCACACAGTGCCACAGCTACACAAACAAGGCCTGAGCCTGGCAGGGCAGCACCCAACAGCCGTGCCGCCTACCTTGGCGCCGTTGTCCACCAGGTACTTCAGGGTGGGCACCGCGGCACGGATGCGGGTGTCGTCAGTGATGTTCAGGTCGCCATCCAGAGGCACCTGCAGCCCATTAGATGGAAGTGGTAAGGTTGGGAGGCGAGTAAGGTGAGGCGCGGTTGACGGGGACAATGTACTGCATGGGTGGCTGAGCATAAGGCTGACAGCTGAACTGGATTGCTATGATAAACGCCATCAGACATTCGCTGTGCAACGCCTGTGATCCTGCTGAGAGTCTGCCTATGTCTGGTAAGTTGTAATCAGCTATGTCAGAGAACCGCCGCTTGAGGTTCAAGTTTTGACGCACAGCCGGCTCATTTCAGCCAGCCAACCAATCGCCCTGCCAGTGGCTCATATCGACTCACGTTCAGGTCAGCGCGCACAAACACCACCTTGCCCTCAAGATCAGCCTTGGACAGGTCGCCAACTGCACGCCGGTGGGAGAAGCGAAGCAGGTAATCAGTGGCGGGGAGGCGGGGCTGACGCGCGCCTCAGCACTGGCGGCAGCCGCTCTAAGTGAGGCAGACGGGCTCTGTGACGGAGCAGCAGGGTTCGGCTGTGTCGAACTGGCCGATAGAGGTGCGATCGCAACAAGATCAGAGCGCTCTCACCAGACTTCTTGGCCATGGTGGCAACGGTGCGGGCAGGGCGAGTGGCCTGCAGGATAGGGCGATGACAAGCAGACCGGCGGTTTGCAGGCGCTCCTGGCATTGCTGATGGTCACCGAGAGGGGGAGACGGGCGCCAATGCGTCAGGCAGCACTTGTGTCAAGACCTGCATCGGCCCCATCTGCCCAGGTTCCCCACCTTCACGGCAGACACGCGCTCAGCGACCTTGCTGCTGAAAGTGGCCTCCTTCTTGGCCAGGCGGGGCACGCCAGAGAAGGCAGCGCGGGGAGCAGAGGCGCGGCGGCCAGCAACAACACGGGCAGCGGCGACAGGGACGGCAGCGGCAGCGATGGTAGACGCCATTATGCTGTAATCAAGTGTGCTTCCCAGCTGCAATCAAAGAAGGGACAATTTAGCTGTTGGGTGAGCTCCATGAGGCCCGGGCTTTTCCCGAAGAAAGCATATCGGATAGCTCGTCCCCCAAAAGCATCTGGGCGTTATTCATATGTATGCATCGTTGTCTTATTAGGCGGGAGGCCAGCAGGCCGCCCCTAGGGCGCTCCAGCCCCCTAGCGGTGCCTCCCGCCGCCCGCCTGCCGTCGGAAGGAGCCCAGCTGCTTGCCGTTGTGGCGGTGGCAGATGCATTTCTGCCAGCAGAGGCTGGGCCCCGTGGGTTAGCTCCTTCAAACCGCTCGCGTTGTTCTACTTGTATATGGGCATCTCGCCCTTTGCAAATGCTGGCAGTGTCCCGTGGCTGTTGCACCGCTCGGGCAGCGGGCCATTGTTGTGGTGGGTGCTGTGCGGTTCTGTACTTGGTAAGTTGCGCTGGCCAGTCATCACAAGAGAAGCATGTGCAAGTGAGCTGCCCGTGGAGCTGCATAGCTGTTACAGGGTGTGTTTGTGTGAGTGGAGCTTGCCGCTCTAAAGCCATCGCGATCGCCACCGCCGACTCATGGCAGATTCCCGTAGAGCATTGGCGGTGCTGTTGTCTTCCGCAGCAGCCCCCCCGCCGCACAACTTGTGATTAGTCCCCTTTTTCAGCTTATTGCGAATTGGATCATCCTTGCATGACAAGTTGAACGGTGTGCCGACCAGAAATGATGACCAGCATTGAAACCGCATGTTTGTCACTGCAATACTAGAGGATGGCAGTCGCTGCCCACAAACTTCTGCAAAACCTTGTTGCTATGCTTGCCTCCTGGCCTTAACGGTCTCAACTGTTGCAATGCCCGCATGCTTGATGCAATGTGGTGTTGTGCGTCAAGTGTAACAGGGCACACTAGCAAGAATAAAAGCAGGCTAATAATCGGGCAAGGCAGCAGGGAAACCATTTGTGACAAGAAGCAGGGAAGCTCAGCCCTTGCTGCCAATTCCAAGGCTTTTCACACCGGGTGCATTGCCTCAGGCAAGATGTGGTGTGATGTGATGTGGCGTCTTTGCCTGGCATCGCCTCAGGCAAAGATTTTGGGTGGTTCGGTGTGTGCATTGCCTCAGGCAAAGAGTGTTCTGGGATGTGATGGTAGCTAGCGGTAGGCAAACGACACGAAGGGGAAGTGCAGGAAGCTGCGGTACTGGTGAAGGGCTTTGGTGGGAAAGAATCAAGCTGGTCGAAAGGGAGAATCAATTCCCCGCGGACCAGGAGAGAAAGAGAACAGCAGGACACAGAAAGCAAGCAAACGAGCGACAAATGAAAGCCAGATCTGTACGGTATGGTGATGTGCTGTGCACAGGCCAAGATGTCCATGCATGCCAGCCAGTTGACCAGCAAGCGTGCTCAAAGGCACAGGCTGGCACTGGCAGTGTGTTGGTTCTGCTTGCGGTGGGTAACGCGTGAATGCCTATGCAGCCGCTCGGCCACAGCAGCGGAAAATTTCTCTTCACAGGTGGCTGGAGGCGGCTTGCCCAGCCTGTACAGGGCGCATGTTGGCTGCAATTGCTGCAACATTGCTGTTTGGCCCTCCAGGCATGATTTGCCAATGCAAGGAGGCGGTGCAAACAACGCAGCCCTGTTGGTGTTGTCCAGAGGCACAACCGATCACTGTTGCGCGCATGACACACGCTGTGCGCCGCGGCCCATCTCATCGTCACTATCGCTCTCGTACGCCTCCGCGCCTGCAGCAGGACCAAGGCGCCAGGTGGCAAGTTGGATGAATTCCGTTCATTCAAAGCATTCCGTGCTTTCAACCATCTGAGCTAACTGCCAGCCAGAAGCAAGGCATGCTGGACTAAGGAACACAACAACCAGCACCAAGCACCCATAGATAGCCATGCTAAAAAAAAACAGCCCTACCAACACAGCCTTGCACTGGCCACACCTGTGCGGCGCTCGTGCTCTCGTCGTGCCTTAATTTCCTGCTCTATGTCCACCACGGGCTGCATGCGCACCTCCTCAACCTGCGTACAGTATATTCGCGGGCAAAAAAATGAAGGAATTCCGTGCACGGAGGGATAGCAGGGGGCAGGCAAGGGGTATGGTGCTTGGTGATGGAAAGAGTGAGCTTTGCCACATGCAACTGCGAAACATGGAAGCTGGTCTGCTTGCCTCCCGTTGTGCAACCTCAAAGCCTTCCTGCCAGCATCAAGCAAAGGTCACGCCGCTTGCACCCCTTCAAGCACCGTCTCTACTCAAGGTGCCCTCGAACTCCCTCAAACTCCCTCAAACTAGCCGAGCTCTTTCCTTACACCCCAGAGCGAACCACTGCGCCTACCTCTGCCATCGGCACGGCCCCATTGGACGTTGGGCCGCCGAACGCCGCCTTGAGCGCTGCTGCCTGCTGCGGGTTGATCTCATCAGGGAACTGGACTGTGAAGTGGATGTAGAGGTTGCCCTTCTCAAACGGCCGGCCGTGGATGGGCATGCCCTCGCCCTGCGGTATGTGGCAGCGAATGGAGAGATTGTGTAATAGCAGCAGAAGCAAAGGGTCTCCAACATGGGCAGCACTGGGTCTCCAACATGGGCAGCACTGGGTAGGATTGGGGAGGGGAATTCATTCATCATGGGCAGCACAGGGTAGAAGTTCTAAGAAGGGAAAGCAGCAGGATAGGATTTGAGGTGGATATGTACTGGAGAGTGCAAGGCATCGAGAGCTGGCTACGACCGGGCAAGCACAGTTACCAGGTCAGTTGGGATGGGATACAGGGAAGCAGGACGGCAAATCAGGCAGCACCTTGGCTAGCTAGCGGGCGGCGAGGGACAGCGCATGCGTCGAGGAAGAGCGGCGAGCGGCGAGCGAGACAGGCGCGGGCAGGCGACGAGCGGCGGCAGCAGGCGGCGGCGATGGAGAGCGGCAGCCGGCGAGCGGCGGGCGGCAGAAGGGCGGCAGCGGGCAGTGGGCGGCGGCGATGGAGAGCGGCAGGCGGCGGCAGCGGGCAACGGGCGGCGGCGGCGCCTCACCCTGATGCAGGCCCAGCTGTCTGGCTTGATCACGCCGGTGCTGCCCACCTCCAGCACGCGGTCGTCAAGATGGGTGAGGTGGAAGTGCGTGCCTGCACACAACACACAAAATGCCACCAAGCAAAGGTGAAGGTTGCAGTGCTGGGCAGAAGCTAGGGGCTGCTGTCCAACCTAGCAGGACAAATGCGGCCCCTACTTTCAGCAGGATGGTCCAGATGAAAGCCAAAGTTGGGTGCTGCTGTCACTGTCCAACCAAGTAACTTGGGCGGATTTTTCTGCAACATCCCAACCGGCTGGCAACAGATCACCCGTCCACTTCAATACACAAGCAACTCACCGCAAAGCGCATCGACCAGGCTGACCGATTTCTCAAAGAACAGGTCGGTGCCGATGCGCTTGAAGGTGCTGTGCTCCTTCTGCAAGACCGGGCGGTCCGGGCAGCCCGAAATTAGCAAGGAGTACAGACCAAAAGCTCACACTGGACTGCAAGGTCGTCTAGGTGTGAGCCTCGGTGAAACCCCCAGCCCCAAAGCCGCTTGCATCAAGAACGGCTCAAATCCTTCCCTGCCCACAGGTTTTGACCCCCTCAGCTTTCAGTTTTTCTGGCGAGCTCCTACACAATGGTTTAGCCCCAGTCAATTTATGTTCAGTTTTTATACAGGGCACTTGACCTACCTGCTCGAGGATGAAAATAAGATCACCCGGCAGCACATCCGGCGAGTCGCTGCCTGCATCGCCGCGGAACACCACCTTGCTGCCGTGGCGGTGGCCGGGCTCAATGTGCACCTGCAGGTCAACGGCGAAATTTGAGGAAACTTAGGAAGATATAAGGATGGCAGGGAACAATAACAGCAACGCCCGTGTGAGATTGTCGGTGAGCAAGCATGTACTGCCACTGTGTCGTTGATGACCACTGTGTCGTTAGGCTGCTGGAAACGCAGCTCAAGTTCTCAACAGCTCTGCCCCAACTTGCGGCACATTGTTATGACTGGCCAAAGTGGTCAATCACGACCAGGGACAGCTGGCAGCAGCACCCACCTCAAACACCTTCTTCTCCGGCGCCAGCCCCTTGCCGTCGCAGTTGGTGCATTTGTCGGAGGGCGGGCAGCTGTAGCCGCCGCCACCGCAGCGGCTGCAGCGTTGCTGGATCTGTTGCACCATTCCGGGGCCCAACGCACGCAGCTTCATCTCCACGCCGCTGCCATGGCACACCTGCGGGGTGGGGGTGTGGCAGAAGCAGTCAGCAGGGCGGGGTAGGAAGGAGGTGCAACACATGCACAGCTGCAGGCGCGCACGAATAACCAGAAAGGTCGGGCAATGGAGCGGCCCTTGCGCTTTATAGCACGCTGATCTGCATGTGAAGATGAGGAATGGCAGGTCTGTCAATATCGCAACCTACAGGCAAGCCTGCTGGGCGAGTTGCTGCCTGCACCGAAGTACAGTCCCCACACCTCGCATGTGTACCGCTTGCCGCTCTTGCTGCCGCTGCCGCCGCACTTGTCGCACTTGACGCTGCGGGTCATCTGCAGCTTGCGCACGCTACCCTTGTACATTTCATCCAAGGTAACCTTCATCCTGCACCAACAATGATGGCAAGGCAAAGGCTTTAGCTGCTGAGAAATGAAAAGAGAGGCTATGGGAAGCGCAATCTGCAGAAGAGAGCATGGCAACCAATTCAAATGGGGGCGAAAGCAAGGTGGGCCAGCAGCTTGTCAAAATGCTGTCAGGTGTGGTTCATTGGCATGTTGGCACTGAGACCGCAATCGTGCATGTACTGGCATCCCGCTGGTGGGAAGCAAAGCACCGCAATAACAACCACCAATTGTAATACTCACTTGTGCACCACATCCTCGCTGCGTCGCTCACGCTGTGCGCCGCCACGCCGGCCGCCGCCCATGCCAAACAGATCAAAGATGTCTGCAGGGCCGCCACCGCCGCCACCGCCCATGCCTTCCTTGACTGCCTCCTCGCCATACTGTCACAAGGTGGGCCGGCGGGAAGGCCAAATAGCCATGTGAGAACGCGAAACACTTGACAAGGTTGCGCGAAAGGCTTGCACCCAAAACAGCAAACATCCAACAGCTAAAAAGCAGAACATACACTGTGCTCCATCAATGCCATGGCCTCAAAGGTGTTGATGCTGCAGCACTTGCAGCAGATCACCGCCAATATGCAACGGCAGCAGGCCACAGCCGCAGTCCAGCCCCCACCTGATCATAGATGCGGCGCTTCTCTGGGTCACGCAGCACATCAAAGGCCTCATTCACCTCCTTAAATTTCTCCTCATCACCACCTGAAGCCAGCACCCACGTATCAGCGGTTGAGCGTTTCAAAGGTTGGCACCAGAAGGTGGTAAGGCAGGGCGCAGGCAGCATGCCCAGCCGGCGCCATAATCCACAGGCATTGCACGTCTGGGTTAGCAGCGGGGTCAGAGGCAATCGTACCTTTGTCGGGATGGTACTTTAGCGCCGCCTTTCTGCAACAGGAGGTGGATACCGTGTGTCCAGAAGGTGAGAGGCGGCAGCACAGGCGGCAGCAATGGGCTGAAGCATGCGCAGCGATCAGGCGGTCCGGCAGGCTCAATCACTGTCTGCCGCGTCATGGCAGGGCCATCAGGCACGGAGGCCCACGTCGAAGGGTTCAAGCCGCCGACCCTCCGAAGCTTCCTTTCTGACCTGTGGGCCTTCTTGATTTCTGCATCTGTTGCGTCCTGTGCCACGCCCAGCACCTCATAATAACGCTTATTATTCACTGGGCCGCCGGCCCCAGGCCGCCGGCCCCCAGGCCCTCCCATGCCTGGGATGTCATGGAAACCGGGAAAGCCGCCTCCAAAGAACATCTTACACGTATATCCTATGCACAGCACAGGTCGTTGGGCAGCCTAGGCCTCAGGAGGGTGAAAGGCAGGGTCCCGCCCAGGTACTTTTGCGTACTGCTTTGTGCTCCTAGAAGCCACCAATCCAATTGGCACCCACGCGTGTTCCCTCATTCGCGTTGCTGGTGCATGAGTGGCCTGCGCTGCAACTACGTTCAGCTATAAGTTTTGCGGTGTATGTGCGATTCAACTCGAAGCATCCAAATTTACAGCCCTGCCTACCTTCATGTGCGTCACTCTGATGCCAAAAGTTGAAGAGCATTGCGGCAGCATCTCCAAGATGTCTGCACTGCCATTTGCTTGGGCGGTGCTGCACTGCCGCCATGCTCATGAGGAAGGCTTCCCGCCCCGCAGCTGCATCATGAAACTCCTGCTGTGCAACCTGTTGCCCCAGGCTGTAGCAAGAATGAGCAGGCTCGTTTCTGGGTCAATGCAGCACATAGCAAGTCCATATAGCTGTAGTTTGGCTTCAGGCAGAGGTTTGGCTTCAACTGCGGCACACCCCTCCCCAAACAGCACATGCAGCATCAAGTTACGGTCAGTACTTGACTTCGCCTGTGTTGATTTTTAGAGCGGGCTAGGATTCGCTCTCGCATCCTAAACTCCAGTGATGCTGAGATAAGCTCCAGCCGATCATGAGAAAGAGTGAACTGCCAGCGGGACTGTCAAAAGCTAAACACAGAATTACAGATGCAGCAGGGGTACTTTTCACAAGGAAGTAGGTTGAAAATATCTCAGTAGCAGCAGCAATAAGGCCTCAATCGTAGCAAACAACAACAAATGAACAAGTTGAAGCTAAGAATTTGATGCTGCGACAGCACACAAGTAACTGCCGCTAACCCAGCAGTAACCTTCTGCACTTCGGTCCACCAATGCGCTGCCACATCACTGCTGTGTCAGCACACCCTTAGACGACGCGATGGTGCCCGCCCGCCGCAGGTCGGTCTCACAGGCTTGCCGCAGTGCCCGAGCAAAAGCCTTGAACGTAGCCTCGACAATGTGGTGCGAGTTTTTACCCGCGAGCTGCAGCGGGGCAGGAGGTAGGAAGAAAGTCCATGTCTAGGTGGCTGGCAGTCAATCGGACAAAGGCAAGGGAGGCAGGCAGGCAGGCAGGCGGGCGGGCGGGCAACCGTTATTGCACCAGAAAAGGCGCAACCCATGGGGGCATGATGCAGGACACACGTGCTGCTGATGCTGCTGCGCCACCTTCATGCTGTACACAATGTCAGTGTTGCCTCATCATGAGAACGGAGTGCCTCGGCAGGACACGTATGTCATCTTGTATTAGCCCATATCGCACAGAGAACTCACGGCGGAACGTGACACCCCTGCCCTCAAGCTCATCTGCTATATGTGCAGCGGCAGCTGTTTGTGTTGGCCAGGAAACCGCAACAAGCAAGACAAACGCCGCCCCAGCCTCACCTGCCGAATGTGCAGCGTCATGCCGCTGGTGTTGGACAGAGATTGGAAGAAGTGCTCCACCAGTTGAGTCTCATACTTTCCAATGTGCTCAGTGGGAAGGTTCAAGTCGCAGCTGCGGCAGGGAAGCAAACATGCTGGGGTAATTTCATTGAGAAGCGTTAAAACCTGCCAAGCAAGCCGCAACTGCTCCACGGAGGCACTCCGGCGTGCGTGAGAGGCGGTGCTGCTGCCCTATGCTCACAGTGAGACGTGCAGACAGCAGCAACACAGCGAAGCGGGGTGGGAGATGCTCAGGATGCATGGCCGATGCGATGGTATGTGAACAAATGCAAGGGTGCACAACACGAGTGACGACATAGCGACATAATGTATGACCCACACGCCGGTGACAACAAAAGGACGCAGCAATGGGCGTGGGCGCGGATCACTGGGTGCAAGAACGTGGCAGTTGTATGCAAAAAGTCGCAACAAAACAACACCTTGTTCACCTGAGGTGCGGGCGCCCTGACAGGTCCAGCACGACGTGCACGAGCGCCTCGTCAAGGGGGGCTGCAGTGGGGCAGGGCAGCAAGGCAGCACGGTGCATGTCTCAGGCAGCAGCAATGCAGAATGGTAGTGTCAGCACCTAAATGCATGTGTTAGGCAGCACCAATGCAGGTGTGGTAACTCCAGCAGTAAGACACCATGTTGTTTGCCTAAAAGGCGGCACGCATAAGGCAGGACGGACATTGCAGGCAGCAAGAAGGGGGCAACCAGTCACCTGCCGTTTCCACACATGAAGGTCCCCTTTGAAGGATACTGTAGTAGAAACCAAACCCTCCCTCTAAAATAAACGATCATTACTACCGCCAGCATTCAATGGCTCATCAGCACCACCCACCCGTGAAGTTTCCAAAGCGATTGATGCCCTTGCGGTCTCCCAGCGCCTGAGACAATGCGGATCCAAGGGCCAACGCAATGTCCTCGTTTGTGTGGTGGTCGTCAATCCACGTGTCGCCCTCGGCCTCCACTGTGACGTCAAAGAGGCCGTGGGATGCCAGCTGGTCCATCATGTGATCCAGGAAAGGGATCTGGGGAGACGAGGGAAAGCAATGACAGAAAAGGGGTGTCAGCACGGCAGGAATAGTCTGGCTGAGAAGCAGCTGACGCATCATATAGCCAAGGAAGCGAATCTAGAGAGGGGAAAGAAGCACTGGACAGGGAAAGGCATAGGTGAGTGTGCTATGGGTCAGAAAAGGCTGGAGAAGGGCAGACAAGGTGAAAAGAGGGACCTGATATCTGCAACCTCTAGAAAGAAGAGGGAGTGAAGAAGGGCAATTTCCTGCAGCAAGGACAGCCAGCATAAATGCAGGCAGGCCCCAGCGCACCTGGCTCTTGGAGTGGCAGACGCCGGTGCCATCCAGGTTGATCGTCACTTTAATATTGGTTTCCTTTGTTTGGCGCTGCACGGTCGCCACTCGGCCTGCAAACAGTTGAAGCGGCAGGTTGTGCAATGAGCGTGGATGACGCAAGAATGCGCAGCCAGGCAGTGCAGCGCTGGGACACCTAGCCTGGATTCCAGGCAAAGGTCGTCGGGCAATGGCCAGCAGACTCACCAAGACTGCCGTTCGTAGTCGCCACCTCTGCCACCGCCTGCACCGCGCTCATGCTCCGCCCGCTGGCTGCCACCAGACGCTGCCGCTGCTGTCCTGATGCTGCCGTGTGCCAGCTTCCAGCTGCAGTAGCTTTCAGCGCAGCCCAGGGCCTGCCTGACGTGCTGGCAGCGGATGCAGCGGTAGCTCGCGCGCTCTGCAGCGAAAGAGTGGCAGGAGCTACCATGCTCCTTGAGAGCAGAAGCGCAATATGACGAAGTGCAAGAAGCTGCCAATATGCTGCGAGAGAGAGCAACTTCCACCAAAATGGCGACCGACCCTGCCAGCCTGGCCGTCTCCGCAGGAAAGCGGCCGATATACTCAGCCTATACGGCTTGTGCAAACTTCCTTACTCACCTCACGTTACCGGCATCCTCCTACCCACTCATTCTTCGCTCTGCATGCATCATTGAGTGCCCCAGCAGTTTGGACCCGAAACCCCTCAATATAATAAGAAAACCGACAGGCATGAAATCCGCAGTAGCACTAGCTTTGCAGGGCCAAGCAGGTGGGTTCCGCTTGCGCGCCGCCGCATGCGACTGCTGCTGTAGAGGCCCGACGACTCTCTGTCACCCTGCAGTTGGCGGTGATGATTAAGATTATACTGATAATGTTTATGCAGAAGGTGGGGACTTTGAGGCCGGCCCCAGCGACGAGGAGCCAAGCAGCAGCGGCGGCACCAGTGACGGCAGCGACTCCGAAGGCGAGGAGCAGGGCGCTGGCAGCTCTGGTGGGGAGGAGGGTGAGGGACTTGGCAATGATGATGGTGATGAGTGGAGCGGTGCGTTTCACTATGCTGGGTTCATTTCGCTTTGCAGCTTCTCCTGTGTTCCACAAGCCGCAGCAAGGGCTCGATTTCATGCAGGCTGTATCTGGCCTTGGGCCCAATTTGGCAGGCGGGCTGGTAGGATGTTCCAGCAGCTGTTGAGTTGTAGACATGTGTCTCTTATGCAGACGATGATACATTACAGGGTGAAGCACCCGGCAGCAGCAGTGGTGGCGAGGACCAAGAGGTTGGGGACGGGGCACAAGAAAGGGGTGGCCCGGGAAGCGGCAGCAGCGACAGCGACAGTGAAGGCAGCGAGGGTGGCACCAGGAAGCGACAGCAGGCAGGTGGCGGCTTCCTTGAGGGAGGAAAGTCTGCCTCTTTCGCCAAGGCCTTTGCCAAAATCCTGGACACCAGCGGCAAGAAGGCGGCCGAGGTGGCTGGGGAGGCTGCTGCTGGTCCAGCTGCAGCACCCATCTTGGCGGCCAGCAAGTCAATAGCCAAGCGCAAAGCGGAGGAGGCGGAAGAGCAGCGTCAGGACCGAGCAGCCAAGAAGTTGCGGCAGGAGATGAAGCAGCGCGGGCATGTGGTGCGTGTGGGGGGCTTCATTGGGACGGGAGCGTTGGCACCAAGACAGAGAACAAACACTGCCTGAACTTTTTGACTGCACGCCTACATAACTCCTTCCTGGGGATCTATGTTCTGCCCTGTGTGTGCAAAGGGTTGAGTCACTGTAGTGCGGGCTTGTATGCTGCTGCTGGTTCCCCCCTCGCTTGAAACTGAGCTGCGCCGCATGGGTGCTGCAGGTCCCCAAGCGGCGTGGCCAGGAGCCTGCAGCAGACGTGCAGGAGAAGGCTCTGCAGCGATTAGCTACCAAGGGCGTCGTGCGTCTGTTCAACGCCATTGCCAAGGCACAGAAGCAGCTGCGGGAGGCTGAGGAGGTCACAGGCAGCCGCGCAAAGGCGGTCAAGTTGGGCAAAGCAAGCTTCCTTGCCCAGCTCAAGCGCAGCAGCGGCACAGCAGCAGATGGGCAGCAAGACCAGCCGCTCGTGCCCTCAGCACCTGCGAGACAGCAGCAAGGGGCAGCGGCGGCTGTGGCGCCTGCAGGCGGCAAGAAGAAGCAGCTGCAACGGGCGGCAGCAGCAGATAGCAGTGATGAGGATGAGGATGCAGGAGGCTGGGATGTGCTGAAGCAGGGCTTTGTCGGCTTGCAGGGTGGGTGCTGGTCCATACCGCTCTGTGTACGTTGCCCTAGCTCTAACAGCGGGTGGACAGTAGCTGCGCTATTGTGGGCGTGATTTTGATTATGTATGTGAACATGTATAATGGATGTGCATGCCAACTGTGCGCAAAGCACTCGCTTTGGGCCTCTGTGCGTGTGCTTGTTGAAGGCGTTTGTGAGAGCTCAGCATCCGTAACTTACTAGCATTATGCATTGTTGGATGCTGGGTGCAGGTGGATCTAAGATGAAGGATTGGGACAAGGCAGGCAGCGATGAGGAAGGTGCTGCAGGCGACATCTTGGACGGCCTGGGCGCCAGCAGTGGCGATGATGACTGACCTGTTCTTAGCTGGTTGAGGCGCATTTCATGTAATGTTCGCCGTGCTTTCATCCGCAGAAAGGCAGGTGCTTAGGAGATGTTGTTCCTCTTCACGGTCAGCCAGCCTGAACAATGGGGAGACGGCATGTGCAACCCGGCACGAAATGCGGTTGCACAGCATCTTGGCTAGTTCCCTTCGCATGCATTTGGAGCTGATGGAGGAGTTATAGCGGATAGCCAGAGAGTATTACAACCAAGGGGCCATTTTACAGAGAACCTCCAGCCATGGCCGGCAGCGGCAGAAATGGAAAGGTGGAAAATGCGTTCCATTTGACTCTCCTCGAGGCAGCCAAAATCCAATCCATTTGACGCCCTCGTGACACAGCACAGCCATTCTAGCGCTATTCGCTATATAGCGCCTTCCAGACTCGCTCCCTCGCCAACTGCCGCTGCCTCGGGGGCTGGTCCCGCCGAGAGGTGCTTTGAAAGCAGCGTGCTGGAACCAGGACACGCGTGACGGGAATATGCCGAGCGCTGCGCGTGTGTGCTCCATCTTGGGGGCGATGTTTGGTGAGTGGGCCAGGCTCAGATGGCGGCAGGGCCCTGCAGCTAGCCGTGGGCATTGCCAAGCCTCATTATCCACATAAATCGCCTCAAAAAGTCCGGGAGGAGGAATCCGCGAGCTGCATGCAGGGATGTTGTTCCTGACGAAGTGCCCTGCCGCTCCTTCCACACCTCTGCGCACCCCTGCCTGCAGCCTACACCCTCTTTGCCCTTTCATGGGTCAGCTGGTTCATCATGCTTGGCGGCGTGGCTGGCATGCAGGTGTGCCCATCCGTTCTCCAGTGGGAGCGTCATTATCCTGCCTGCTACCTGCTAATGATGCCACCGCTCGCACTGCCGCACTCGGCGCTGGATTCATGCCCATACCGCCGCCCTTGCTGCAGGCCAAGTGCGGCGGCTACCTTGGGCGCGAAGTCAACATCAGCATTGGGGGCCAGGACTTGCAGGGCTTTGCAGAGGGCTGTGACACCACCAACACGACAGCCTTCATCTGGTACGCTTGTCCGTGAGTGGGGAACTGGCAGCAGCTGGCACTTGGGCGAATGCCGCCACATGTCTCACCTGGCTCTGATCTCCTTTCCCCCCAAGCTGCAGGTGGACGGTGTGGTTCGAGTTCTTCCTTCTCATCCTGTTGTCGGTTGCTGAGTGCGGTAGGGTCAGGGGCCTCTACCTGACGTAAGTCTTTGTGGGTGCTAGTGACAGCCAGGCTGGCCTGGCATTACTCGCCTCGCCTGCCCGCCCGCAATGCTTGCGCCTGCTGCCTGCCAGCCCTGCCCTAGTGCCTGTTGGAAACCCTGACTAAAGTCCCTTGATTGTCGCTTCATCGTTTTGCAGCAAGCAGCTATTCATTGCCATGGTCAGCGTGTGCCTGATGCTGGCGGCTGACCGCGCGCACGTTGTGATCAGCACCTACGAGGGCGCACTGCGCACCTCTGCTCAGGTTGGTTGCTGCTCATCGCTGTTCTGCTGCCGATGCAAACCAAAACCCTGCACGCAGCCTGCCTGAAGCTGAGGTGCGTTATTGCCCCTTAACGAGCTGACCACAACACAGTCGGTTGTTGAACAAAAAAAATGCCTGCCTGCAGGCGTGCATGGCGGGCCAGGTCATCACCATCATCTGCAATCTGATCCTGGTAAGCCCTACTCTCTTCCCTCTCAACTCAGGCGGGTGTTTGCGCTCTCTCTACGAAAGACTGGCAGCCCACACTCGTGAGTTGCACCACTTCAACCTTCACCAGCTATAACTGCCGCTGCTCCAATTTTACAACCCGCTGCAGCTGCTCTACTTTGGCGGAGAGATTCAAGACATGGGCCGGTCCCCTCCTGATGATGGCTACGGCGGCGGTGGCAAGCACCCCTTGAGCTCGGACCTGCAGCTGTCTGGGTCAGTGGCGGGACTGGGCTCTGTGTCCTCTCGCCCCACTTTCCGCACGGCGGACCCGCCACTGGCACATAACCCCTTTGCAACCTCCGTCTGAGGTGAGCGAGACTGCCACCTGTGACGGAGGCCAACAGTATCCCATGCTAAAATGCACACCGGTGCCCTGCCCACCCGTCGTTTTGCCTTGCAGGGACGGCGGCGGCAACCAATATGCGCTGGAGTTTGAGAGGCTGTACCAGTCCGGAAGTGCCACCATGATGGCACCGGTGGCAGTTCCCGAGACCAAGAAGGAACAGAAGAAAGGCATTAAGGCAGCCGCTGCGCTGGAGGCAGACAGTTGGCAGGCGTGAGCGAGTCAGCACTGCCAGCGTTCCTTTGCAATGCTTCTAACTGCTTGGCTAGCCGAGGTTATTACATATACCTTTTTGTGTATCAAGTCATCCTGTTACCATTGACACGAAGTTGAACATCAGTCTGAGTTGTTAACATCTACAAAGGCTGTCGCGTGATTGGTGTGCATGCAAGTGCCAGTGTGCTTGTGGGACAAAATACTCAGCGAACAAATGCAGCCATTCTCGCCGCCTGCGTCCTTGCATAGTCTCAAAGCTGTCTAGGTGGTTGCTATAGCTGGGCCCTCTGATGTCCTTTCGATTTTTGTTCTAGGGTTGCGTCCGCAACCGGCCTCCGATGTACGGCGGTACTTGCCGTCCGACCTCACCCGGCTCTCATGCGCCCATTTCGCGATCGTTCGAACCCTAGCACTGCCACAAGACTTTGAGACTCTGATGGGTGCCCGCCCCTCCCGCCGCTGGTTGACCCTCGAAAGCGCCCTGCCACTCTGCCGTTGGCAGTGCGATCGCTCATGGTAGACGGCAGGGTGGTCGTAATAGGGACGGCAGCGGTGCTGGGCCTCACAATCACCTGGCTGCGTGGGCGGCGGGTACAGAAGGCGGCGCACGCTAATAGGCAGCGGGTCCAGCTGCTGCCCCGCAGCCGTCCCCTGCCCAGCAAGCCAGAGGAACTGTCTGTCGTTTCCTACAACATCCTCTGCCAGCGCTACGCCACTGGACGCCGCTTCCCACACGTCTTTGCACAGTAGTAAGCCGTTGCATTTTGTCAGCTACCGCGTTTTCTTTTATGTGTTCAGCAAATGTCCAGCCTTGCATTGCTGGCTTGATATCGCATGATCTTGCTGCAGCCTTGACCCACATTATCGTTGGCAGCGCTTTCAAACCGAGTTGGAGGCGTTTGGGGCAGATCTCATAGCGCTGCAGGAGGTGACAGTTGACAGGTGAGCAGGCATGCAGGCGGGTGGACGGGCTAGTTTGCTGGCGGCTGGATTTACCCACTCGGGCCGCTTGGGTGTAGGCCTTGGCTTATCCTCGCGCACCAGCAGCGCACGTGCCAGCAGAGCCGTTGCGCATTGCACGTGCTGGTGTGTTGGCAAGAGCACACCAGAACTTCATGCATTCCTTTGTGGCCTTCTGCATGCAAGATAACACTGTTGAGTACTCTATTGCATGTTTCTGCTGCAGATGGCAGGACCTGAAGGCTTTCATGGCTTCACTTGGCTATTCGGCGGTGGTGCAGACAAGGGCTGCTGCCAGCGGCAGCGACTTCATGCTAGCACTGTTCTTCCGCAGCAGCAAGCTGCGCCTGGTGTGGAGCGAGGAGCGCAGCCGGGTGCTGCTGGCGGCGCTGCAGGTCATGCAGCCGGGGCCGGCGCAGGGGCAGGTGGGTGGGAGCTGAAGGTGCAGGGCATGGGCAGGTGGGTGGGAGTTGAAGGTGCAGGGCATGGGCAGGTAGGAGAATCGGCAAGTGGCAGGCTGGGCAGGCGGGTGGGTGGCTGAGCTATTAGAGCCTCTCGGGCTGGGTGCAAACCCACGGTCGTCCGAGCTTGCAAAGCCCTTGGCAGCATAGCCTGCATCCCAACACCTGTCATACTGCATGCACCACCCCAACACCCGCCCGCATTTGCAGACGGTCTGGGTCGCCAACGTGCACCTGGAGGGTTCGCCCTACCGCCCCAACGACCGCGTCAGCCAGTTGAAAAGTGCGCTGCAGCGGCTGGAAGCGCACATAGGCAGCAAAAAGGGTGAGCAAAGCCGCTCGGCAAGGCGTGTTGTGCAGGGTGTGCAGACCCGATCTGCTGCAGAACACACGGCGCTCCACATGTGCTGCCGCGCTGCTTTTCGCGTGAATGTACTGCTCACAGTGGCGTCAATACATTTTGTTGGCACTGTTGGCACTGGGCTTTGCAGTCACCCAGCAGCCATGGTTGGACCTAGTTTGCGCCACACACTACTGAATTCATCCATCCATCCATCCATCCATCCATCCATCCATCCATCCATCCATCCATCCATCCATCCATCCATCCATCCATCCATCCATCCATCCATCCATCCATCCATCCATCCATCCATCCATCCATCCCCATCCCATCTCATTTCATCCATCCACACGTGAACATATCCTCACCGATTCTTCCCATTCCACCCCACCCCTTGCTTTTGCAGAGGCAGAAGTAGCAGATGTCGTCATCCTTGGAGACTTCAACTCGATGCACCAGGACAGCCCATGCTGGCTGCTGCGCCGGGGCCGCCTGGAGCGGAACCACACTGACGCCGTCTGCCCGCAGGTGCAGCGCTGCACTTCCCGCGAGTGCTGCATGTTTGTGGGGTGCCCCCTGCCGCCGCTGCTGCTGTGTTATACCTTCCTACATGCGCAACACTTTGTGGGCTTGCTGCCCTGCTGCTGCTGCTGCTGTTGTTGCTGTTTCTGTCGCTATGTGCCAATGCAAGTGCACAGCACAAAGCTTCATAGACTTGTTGATATGTTCAAGTATCAACATATGAACTTCCTGTTGATAAGATTTGCTTCCTGCTGCCATGCCTGGCCCATCCGGTGCTTCCTGCATGTACCGCCCCCGCCAGCTCTGCATTTCTGGCTGAGGACAGATTGCCTTCCCATGAACAGCATTCCTGCTCAAAAGCTTCCTATGTTTGAACAGCATTCCTATGTCTCAAAAGCTTCCTATGTCTCAGCAGTATCTTAAGCGGCTGGCATCATGCAGGTCCCCACCACCAAGGAAACCATAGCGCACCCCTTTGCCCTTCACGAAGCCTATGAGGTGTCTGGCTACCGCCCTCCCTTCACCCGCAAAGTTGCTCGAGAGCACTCGGCAGTCTTGGATTTCATATGGTGCAGCCGGCACATGCCTGTGGCGGCAGTGATGCGGCCGCTGCAGCCTGAGTTGAGGGAGTTGGTGAATAAGGTGTTCATGCCCAACAGATGTCACCCCTCGGACCACCTTCCCATCGGCGCTGTGCTGACACTGTCCAGCAGCAAGCCGTCAGCGAATGGCGTGGTACCGGCGGCAGCAGAGGCAGCGGCGGCGGCAGCAGGAGCAGAGGCCGAGCTGCCATGGACAAGTAGGAGCAGCCTTGCAAATGGCGGCACTGCTGGGCCGGCACGATAAGCAGAGCAGGTCGAACGCAGGCAATCTTGTTGCAACACTGAAGTTTTGTTATTTATTGACATTGGAACTGAACTGTAGTTCACTCGACCCCTGTTGTTCGCACCTTTTGGCTGGCTACACGTGAGCGAGAAGGGTCAATTGCAGAGGAGGGCAAAGGCATGGGCGGGCAGGTACAATCGGCGGGCGCGACGGACACCCAGGCTGGCACCCTCGTCCTCATTGTCATCATCGGTCTCGCGAAACAAGGGAACTCTTTCCTCCCGTATTGGGCCTTACAACAGCATGAAGGGTCTGTAGAGGCCGCGGTTGATGCGATGGCAGGCAGCGCCTTCCTTGTCGCAGCCCTGGCGCTGCTACTCGCATCTCATTCGTCAGCGTATGATGTCTTGAATCTTGTTGAGCTAGGGTGGCGGCTCGACAACAGCGCGGGTTTCGGCAACACAACCCTGGAGGGCGTGCAGCTGCCGGCGGCGGTCCATCAGCTGCTGCATAAAGCCGGAGTGATCGGCGATCCGCTGTACAGGCGAGCCAAGCCATGCTTTTCGCCACCGGGGAGTGGAGCAGGAGGTGCCCGCTGGCCCGCCCTGCCACCGTGGAGCGGCGGAGCCCCAGCTGCCGATCAACTTGCCATACTTTAGTTTAGCTGCAGCCGGGCTACATACATAGATTTCCAAAGGACATGAACAAGGGTTTCACCTGCAGGTACAATGAGATCGAGCAGCGATGGGTGGCCTACGACAACTGGACCTTCAGCTTGGAGTTTCAACCACCTCCAAAGCTGCTGCGCCACCGAGCGGTGCTGCTGCGCTGCGACGGGCTCGACACAGGTGCGCATGGTCGAAGGGGCTGCACAAAAACCGCTGGGGTGCAAAGGGACCTAACCGTGCTGCACATATTTCGTCTTCCCACAAGTAACATATGTATATTGAATCTGCCATGCCATGCCTCACTTCCTCCGCTTGCTATGGTTCACTGTTGTACTGCTGCTGTGGCGGACTGCTGATGCTTCTGCCGCTGCCTGGTACCTGCAGCGGCCAGTCGCAAGCTCAATGGCTGTGGGCCTGGCAAGCACCGCCACCATCCACCGCCCCCTTTCCTTCCTGGTGCTGTCGCAACCCAGAGGTTACTGCTTACCGCTCGGTGCTGCTTCTCTGTGCCGCTGCCCCGCAGTGGCCTGCATTCGGCTGAACGGCGTTCATGTGGCAAGCACCGCCAATGCCCACCGCCCCCACTCCTTTGATGTCACCCAGTTGCTACAAGAAGGCGCCAACCAGCTCAACATAACGCTTTCTTCAGCGCCAGATTACGCCTCACGGCAGCAGGCGGCATACCCTTATGACGTGCCGGCCACGCAGGTGGGATGCGGCGCTGCGAAATAGCGGTCTCAAGTTCAAATAGGCATTGGCAGGTTGCATAATGGCTCACATTGCATCACACAGGGCATTGGCAGGTTGGGGCTGTGCCTAGCTTGTTTTATGGGATCAATGGGATTAAGGCGCTGCCTCAGCTGCAGTGTTGCCAGTACCATCCACACTTTCTACTCCTACCTGCCTGGCCTACACCCATGCTGTGGTATGAACCCGGAGCCTCTGCTGCAGCTCGTCACGGATTATCCTCTTCATTCCCATTGGCATACAACCTTTCTCCGCTTTGAAGCTCAGCTCGCATGTAATGATGACCTTCCCGCCGTGTTTAGCTCTTCCTGTGCTCTCTTCCACTCCCTCTGTATACCTGCAGCAAGTTGGTGCCCTCCCCGCCTACAACTTCAACCATGCGCAAGGTGCCTGCGCTGAC
>JAAMXP010003842.1:0-19383 GCA_019693395.1 Ettlia oleoabundans | reverse complement strand
GGACAACTGCATTGGAAGGGTAAGCGGCATGGTTGATGTGGGTGTGAGTTGCGGATCTACATCATATCCAACACCAAAGCTGTGGGGATGGGGAACGTTTTGGCTGTGTTGTGGTTCTTTGTTGATGGTACTGTTGCTTTACCTGTGTCAGTCTGGGCCGCCTGTCACCCACATCATCAGGAGCAGCCCCTTCTCCTCTACGCCCTGCTGCAGGCATCACCGCTGAGATGCTGTCGGGCGTGGCCACCAGGGTGCCTGATGCGCGGCGCATGGTGCTGAGGCACGTGGGCCCGCACACGCTGCTGGTGAGGCTCATACTCCTCCACCTGGCTGGCTCTGCTGCTGTGGATGCCGCCGTGGCAACAAGCACCGTGCGTCAGAGCTGCTGGCTGTTCAACTTGGGGGGCATTGAGCAAATGTTTGACCACGTGACTATATTTGCCAGCCCAGTGCTTTTGCCTGGCAAGTGGCACTGACTCATCGAGGAGGAAGCGCTGGCATGCTGGTGGCTGCTGCCGCCATCATCACAACACCGTTCCACTGTTGGGTTTGCGACCACACATCCCTCCACATGTTGTGTTCACAGGTGGGCCACACCCTCGAGAACGACCTGCGCGTACTGCGCCTGCTGCACCCCCGCTGCCTGGACTCGGCAGTCCTCTACCCAAACCCAAGGGTGGGTGGTGGGTAGGTTGGTGAGCGGGCTGGTTGGGTGGCCATGCATGTCTTGCCGTCTTGCTGCCTGCTGGCAGCTGCCCCGCCCCATACAGTGTAAGACGTGTCCTCCTACCCCAAGGCAGCGCCCTGCCCCATGACGCCCACCTGTGCTGTGCCTGGTTCCTAGCGTGAACCGCCGGGACCCCTCTTCCCCCGCCCCCTCATTAAACCCACGCACTCACCACCTACCCACCACCATCAATCGCATGTTTCCCGTGCCACAGGGCTTGCCCCACCGCCCCTCGCTGCGGGGTCTGGCTCGGCGGCTGCTGGGACGCAGCATCCAGGAGGGCGCACACGACAGCTACATTGATGCAGAGGTGGCATTGCAGGCGGTACAACTGAAGCTCAAACATGGTCCCAGCTATTGTACTGCCAAGTCCGGCTGCACCCACTTGCTAGAGTTGCTGGCCGGCCGCGGCTGCCGCCTGGCAATGGTTGGCCCAAGAGAGATGCTGATGCTGCATGGAGTGCGAGGAGCGGCATTGGTGCCCTGTGGCAGCGACTCGGCGGCGGTGACGACAGCCCTGAGGCTGCTGCACGGAGAGCCGCCAATCCCGGTGCCGCAGCAGCGCACAACACCAGCGCCAGCGACAGAAAGTGCAGGAGGAGGCGCAGCGGAAGATGCAGCGAATCAGCAGAACAGGGAGCAGCATCAGCATCAGAATCAGCAGGCGCGGCACCAACAACACCAAAAGGGGCAGCGGCAGCAGCAGCAGCGACAGCAGGCGCAGCAGCAGCCACAGCACCAACACAAACAGGAGGAGCAGCAGCAGCAGCAGCAGCGGGCGGCGGCAAAGCCGGCTCAGTTACCACAGTCGCATGGGCCAGCATTGGACCTGCTGTGGGTGCAGCTGGGTGATCTGTGGTGGCACATGGAGGAGCGAGCGGCGCAGATGGCGGGGAGGGTGGGTGCCCAGCATGCTAAGCTTGGGCGATTCAGCCATCTTCCTGCGTCGTTTCCTTCCAATAGATTGCCTCCTGCTGTTGCACTGTTTGCGCTGTGGAAGCCACCTGAAGGTCTTAAGTTATGTGCTTGTGCTGCAGGAGGGGGTGCTGAACCTGGGGGCAGCAGTGGCGGCGGCACGGGCCGACCCGATGCCTGGCCGCATACTGCAGCGGGCGGATCAGCTGCTGGCCGAGTTGGCGGCAGCTCTTCCCCCCCATGCGCTGCTGCTTGTTGTGAGCGGTCAGGGTGACCACCCCCTGTGTCGTGCGCTGCATGGTGAGGGCAGCAGGCGCAAGGAGGGGCAGGACGCGCAGCGGGCGCGGCAGGAGGCGGCGCAGCGCAGCAGGGAGATGCGTGAGCTGGCACAGCGTGCACAGCAGGGCGTGTGCCTGCTGGCGCTGGGGCCCAAGCAGTGGTTGGAACGGTAAGGCGGCGCTCGGAATGCAGCGCACCCTTCCTGTTGCAAAGCTCTTTGCCATCAGGGGCGGGCCGCGGTATGGTTAATTTGCCCATGAGACCGCCAGCGTAGTCCTGATCCGAAACAAGGACATTCAACCACCCTCTCATCTCACCCCCAACCTCGCGTGACAAGTTAGCCAAGGAATGTGCCACAGCAGTGTTGACTGCAAGCCATCAACGTGTTTCGTGTAATTGTTTGGTGCAATCCACCGTCAGGGGCTGGCTACTTTGCAAAACAGGAAATACGTCAGCTACAGGTACATCAGCACACAAGAGATTGTCAAATTGCATCACGTCAAGCTGCATAGCGTAGCTAGAAACCCGGGTCAGTGGCGGAGGCTGCCAGGCCAGCCAGCAACCTTGTGTCACCCAAGCACCTCGCCGCAACTACTACTGCTGCTGCCGCTGCTGCCAGTCCCTGCTGCGATCTCTGCCTGTGCTGCTGCTGCTGCACCCTGCCTGCCAAGTGTCTCCGCCTGAAGCCGGCGCTCAAGCACCAGGGTCACTGGCCCGTCTGCCACCAGTCCTCTCTGCAGCGCTGCAATGACCTGTGGCACGGGGTTGCAGATGGCAGCATGCAACCGTGCGAGGTTCTGGTTGAAGAGCAGTGCATATATGGTGTATAGGCAGCAGAGACTGCCTAGATGTGCCTGGCAGTTGGCAACATGCACCGCTGATGCCTGTAAGGCAGCAGCATGCCGCATCAGTGCTCCAACACGATCAAGCTGTGTGTCACACCAGGTAAGGCAAGGGAGCGTTACTGGCAGCGTGTGGGGCGGCTGCAGCTGTCCATGCAGGTCAGTCAATGGAGCCCACCTGTGGCCAGCCCTGCCCGTCTGCGCCATACAGCACAACGCTGCGCACCGGCCGCTGCAGGCCAAAGGCCAAAGCTGCAGGCTGGTACACAACGTTGGTGGCAGTACAGCCTCGAAGTACGTCACCCTCCAGTGCAGCCGTCGCTGCCAGCGCTGTGTTGAGCCGCGCTTTCTTCGCCAGCTGCTCGGCATTTCCGCCTGTTCGGAGGTAGGGTAGTATAGCAAGGTAAGAACCCCAACAACTTCGCCGACTCGTTCGCTTTCCGTGCTTTCACTGCTGTTTGTACTGCCACACGCCACATTGTCACTATGTCACTATCAGGAGCATCACTCGGGGTTCATAACAACAACTGTCAACAGTGGTGACAGCAGATGGGAGCCGCACCCGGTGTGAAGCCCGCCACTACCACCCGCTTCCGCCTTGCATCCTCCTCAAACACAATGCCCATCGGGCGCTCCATCGTGACAGACACCAGCTGACTGGGCTGAGGCAGCACCTGCGGCAACAATGAGGCAACAGGCAGTGCATAGCAGCCTGAAACAGGGCGGTTGCTGAGTATATGGCTGGTATTATGTGAGGCGATAACTGATTCCTCCCCTTCAAAGCCATCCACTTGCCCAGCAACGATTTCACAGCTGCAATATCAGGAGGCAAGACTGGCTCTGTCATCACAGCAGCCTGCTCCCCTGGATGCAGCACATCTGCCGGCCAGCACTTGCCTTGCTGAACACGAATGTGCGTGGCTGCCGCTCCCCCACGGGCCCGACTTCTATGCGCAGCCGCTCCCCCTCAGCACCCTCCTCTACCGGCCAAGGGGTGTAGCTGATGGCACGGAAGGCCAGCTCACCACGCCGGTCGCGCTCGGGAGCAGTACCCTCAGGCGCCTCAAATATCGTGCCTGTATGGGAGTGTGTTGGTGTGACTCGGCTGTGGGTGTGGAGGGTGTTTTGCGTAAGGACATGACTGTACCATTGTGGTTGGGTGGTGCGCGGTTGGGTTGGGTCCCGCCAATGCAGACAACCGACAAGAGGACACAGCAGGCCAGCATTGGGCGCAATCAGCCAGCCTGAGTCAGCGGATGTCTGACAAGCGGCACAAAGGGGGTTGAGGCATCAACCCTGATCACTGCCCTGACCTGTTGTGCTGTCCTCGAACAGGCTGCCATCATCTATGCTGTCCTGCGGTGGCGGGCGCAGCAGGTAGGCAGCTGCTGCCACAAAGACCAGCAGGGGCACTACCAGACTGCACGTAGAGGATGGTCGTGTCATGGTGGTGGTGATGGAGGGATATGAAACAGCGTTGCACTCGTGATTGGCAGATGCATAGAGAGGTGCTAATGCCTGATCTTTGCAGATCAAGATCAGGCACAAGCAGCATAAAGGATTGTATGGTTACCCATTCGTCTCAGGTGGGTTTGCCACTGGCAGTAACTGGACTAGCAGTGCAGTCGTCCAATCCAGCCAGCATAAGGACGCACCTGATAATCAGCGCAGTGTCCTTTTCCTGCTGGCATACCGCATCAAAGCAGGAGGGCTGCAGCGCTGTCACCAAGTTGCCAAGTAAGAGGGCAGCAGGGGTACTGACTGCCATCGCCGCCGCCGCGGCTGCTGCTGCTGCTGCTATTATTGCTGCTTGACCCGACTCTGCCGCGGCTGCTAATGATTCATGCTGCTGCCAAAAGGTTGGCTCGCTCAAACCTTGCTGGAGTGAGTTTAACAAACCGGCCAGCGCTTCGCAAGCCTGCACCGACATGGCTTGCGGCCTGGTAGGCGGCCAGCGCGATCTTTGCCGGACTTTCGTCTTTGTCCAGCTACGAGACATTGGAAAGCGGACCAATGGACGATCGCAGGAGCTCGGGAGGGGGCATTTCGCCACCAACTGGCCCAAGACCCGAATGCTGGAGAGCTGCTGCGATGCCGGCAACATCGAGAGCCGGTGTAGACATGAGGGGTGGAAGGCGTGCGCAATCTCTCACCAGAGGATATAAGACGTGGCAGCCCAGCATTCACAGCATGGCGGGCGCCAACCAGTGGCAGTGACACCCTCCTGGACACCCTCATTCCCTCCGCTGTGGTAACATGATACTGGAAGGGACATTGAGTTGGATCCCTGAGCAAGTTGTGCTTCCACGATTTCGCATAAACGACGCTCCTCCTGGTAAGGACGACCAGCAGTCGGTATGGGTGCGGTGCAGTGGTGGTGTAAAGCTGTATGGGTGGCACACGGAGCAAGGTGCGGCATCAATCAAACAGCATGCAAGCAGCGATGGACGATGGATTGCAGGCCTTCTACAAGCTTTTACTCTGCCCTGGTAAGGCTAGGCGGGTGGCTCCGGCCAACAGGCTGCTGCTGCCACTATGACTTGGGGCACACGAGGGGCGGCGGCTCGATGGAAATGCAAGACAGCAAAACCTCGGCAGCTGCCAGTGTTGGCTTTATGTTATTCAGTGCCGTCTGGATTGCAGATGTAGAGGATCAGTGCCTTGCGAAGCCAAACGCTCGTGCCCTGTGGCAGAACTGATGCTCACCCCCTTTGCCACACATGCAGATGCAAGTCTGGTGGGATTGCAAAATGCAAGAAGCAGCGCCATGGCAGCGAGCAGCGCCAGAAGCGTGCGTCTTCAAATGAATGGGACCATGAGTCTTGCGCAGACCAAGCTCCAATGAGGCGGGGCAGTGGGCTGCGGCTGGCCTGCAGCCAGCTGTGAGCGGCACGGGGTGCTGCCACACCCAAACCCATGAGCAAAGGCCAAGGCTCAGCCTCATACTTCTGTTAAACGCCCTTTCAGCGACATGCCGGTAAAGCCAGCAGTTTCTGAGCAACGCGCTTGAAGTCGCGCGCGAGCCAAGGATGACGGCATGCAGAAGGTCAGCCTTTAGGTGAGCTTCGCCACTGCAATGTCCATCCTCTCACTAGTTCACCCTCACATTACCATTAAGCTTCGCCCCTTCGCAGCTCCGGGCGGCGTGCACGAAGAGCAAGGCTTGGCAGCCCCCGGCCTCCTTTGGCGAGCTTGCGCTGTTGGTCGCTTGGTAACCGTTAAACGTCCACAAGGCGGCTCCAGAGCCAGTTGCACAATGGGAGCCACACCAGGTGCGGCGGCGAGCCACAATCCCGCCGTTAGGACGCCTTTCCACCGCAGCATGCCCCTCCTAACCGCTGGTCCTGGCGCTCGCGCGCAGGTGTGGCCACGATTACGACGCTGATGCCTGCGCCGCCGACCGCCGCTCCAGGCAGCGTGCGCCATCGGCAGCCGTTGCGGACACCACTTGCAACAGCCATTGCAGCAGATAGGGAGCTGGGCAGCTGCCCGCCTAGCACCAGCGGCCAGCAGCACGGTAGCCTAATATATAGTCGAAGAGCACGAGTGCCAAGCACTGAGCACTCGTCGTTGACCATCCGCGCAGCTCGATTTGCTCAGCGCCTGAACGAAGACATGTGGCACCGGCAGCTAGCAGGCGACCTCCTTGAAGGTAATCATGCAGGTTTTTCAAAACTTTTCCTTCAGCTGCAGGGCCTCAAACTGGCCAGAACTGCTGACGGGAGCTTGTCGAATGTGTGCCACTCACGGTCGCCTTCCTGCTGCCTTCCCGGTCATGCTTGCTGCTTGCAGCCACACCTCGGGTGGAAGCAGCGGATGCCTTGGCACACAACAAGTGGGAGGCCTCACGCAGCACCCTGACGCAACAGCAGCTATGGGAGCGCATACGGCAGGATGCGCGCGATGTGGCGGCATCAGGTGCGCACCGGGGCATAGCGCTGTTGGTAGTAGCAGCGTTGCTGCACTGTGTTGGCAGCATGGTTTGCAGCTCTCCATAAGCGGACTCGCTGCCATTGGCCCTGGAGTGTACTGCTCTTCCTGCTCCATGAACATGCTGCCCTGCTGTGTAGCTGCACACCACCCATCAATAATGTTCGCCATTGCATGCCTGCTGTGCTCCCTCGCCCCCTTGTGCAGAGCCGGTGCTTGCATCTTTCGTGCACATGACTGTCATCATGCACAGCAGCTTGCAGCGCAGCCTGGCCTTCATCTTGGCGAACAAGCTGCAGAGCAGCACGCTTTTGGGCACACAATTAACGCGCCTGTTTGTCGAGGCATACGAGGTGCGTGCGGGGGGGGGGGGGGTGCGGTGTGGGCTGGTGGGTTTTGAAGGTATCGAAAAGCTTCAAGACTGCCCAGCCTGCCAGCCTGCTAGTGTTCAGTTGCATTTACCTTTGCGGAGCTTGGGTAACTTGCTTCCTCAGCTTGCCTGCCTTAGTTGCCTCCTTGGGCAGTTTCGTGCCCTCCTGAAACGTCCGCCTGGCAGGCTTTACAGCTGACATGTGGCAAAGCGTGCATGTCACTGCCCTGCCCTATCCTCCCCGTGCATGCCTCACAACAACAATTTCTATCGGGCCCTTTTTTTCTTGCCGCAGGACGACCCCTCGCTGGTTGAAGCTGCTGTTGCAGACCTGCAAGCAGTGGTGGAACGTGACCCTGCTTGCAGCACTTTTGTGCAGCCGCTGCTTTTCTTCAAGGGCTTCCAGGTAGGGACTGACTGGCGCTGATTGGGAGACTCAGCAGCTGCCAGATGTTCACAGTACCCATTTTGGAGTAAAAGGCATTAGTATGACAGGAAGGCTGGGGAACATGTTGGGTTGCCTTTGCCAGCTGCATCATCAACGAGTTGTGCTCCGTCAATAAATCATGCCCTCTCTCCTGTTGTCTCACCACAGGCCATCCAGGCGCATCGAGTGGGGCACTGGATGTGGCAGCGTGGGCGCAAAGCTCTAGCCGTTGCGCTTCAGTCGCGCATGAGCGAGGTGTTTGGCGTGGACATACACCCCGCGGCGGAGCTGGGCTGGGGAATTATGATGGACCATGCGACAGGTGTGTGGAACGCTGGCTTGTTGTAGGTGGAGGTGGAGTTACCGGGTGACAGTTTCTAGTTGTTGGGCAGTTGGTTGGACCTGAGGGTGGAGTATCCAGGATTGGCAGGCAGCGTACCCCGTCAGCCAAACCTAACCTGTGTGAATGTGTAAGCCTTGTTGTGGCAATTTGTTGGACACTGTTGCCTGGACCCACCTTGTGCCTTGGCTTTGGCATGCAGGCATCGTGATTGGCGAGACGGCAGTGGTGGGGGACAATGTGTCTATGCTGCACCATGTCACCCTGGGCGGCAGCGGCACCGGCAAGGGCATGCGGCACCCAGTGGTCGGGAACGGCGTTCTGCTCGGGGCGGGAGTGAGGTGTGTGCAGCGCCGGAGCATTCGGAGCATCTGCTGCCTGACCAGAGCCTGCCAGCCTATCTGCCTGCTTGACACTTTGTGGTTGTGTGCCAGCATGCATAGCATGCCTGCCTCGCTGTCAACCTGTTGCCACATCTGGTCCTGCCCTCGCAGTGTGCTGGGCCCAGTGGTGATTGGGCATTGCTCCAAGATTGGTGCGGGCTCGGTGGTAGCAACTGACCTGCCGCCGCACGTGGTAGCAGGTGCGCTCAGTAAAGCGAGGCGCCGCTGTTAGTGCATACAGCCCAGCCCAGCACGGCTTTCTGCACAGCAGATCTTTGTGGCAAGCCGCAAGGGTTGCCACAGGGCTGGTGTGTCCCTTGGTACTTTGTCGGCTGGGCAAGTGCTAGTTCGCAGCCTCCTTCTGACGAGGCCTTTTCTGATCTTGCTGGTGCTCCAGTTATTCCTGCCCTGCACCGGCTCATGTTGTGTCTATGCTGGCCCTGCAGTGGGAGTGCCTGCCAAGGTGATCAAGCGGCTGGACGAGTTTGAGGAGCCGGTGAAGCTGATGGACCAGGTGGGTGGGTTGTATCAACCATGGTCTGTTTTACTGGGGGGGCTTGTATGTTGGCTGACTGGGTGGACGGCTTTGGGTTGCTTGATGCTTTCGACCTGTTGCACCCATTGAAATACACTCGCTTGGTTGCACGTCAGCCGCCCTCCTCGCCTGCGCTTCATTGCGTAATATGAACACCTGCCGGTTGTGTTGTTATCATGTGTGCTGCCCTCATCTGACCCGAGGAGGCCCTGCCTGTTCCACCTGTGCAGGTCAGCGGTTTCGTCCTGGACTTCATCATTTAAATCTCCATTCATGGAACCCGCGGCAAGCTCCTACAAGCCCAGTCCTCCCTGCGCATGCGGGATGCCTTCACCACATGTTTGTCGCCACGACTTCTTTTGTAGCTGTATCGCACACTGCTTTTTCCCCCTTTTTCTCACATTCCCAGCTCTATACGCCCCTCAATTCTTTAATCAAAACAAACCTCCACACAATACTTGACGCATGGGTGCTCGCCGCTTGTCATCCTTGAGCCTAGCTGTTGGGCCAGCACCATATCGGCCTCACCCTGATTCTCTGGTTGCCCAGGCGACCGAAGCTTAGTGCCCTTATGCTCTCATGCATTCCCATATCTGTTATGTTCCCACGTTCTTGACGGCTAGTGCTTTACAGTCTTGCGTCAGTGGGACAGGCTGGCACTGGGAACAGAGTTTTGCGTGGGAGCCCCCCTCGGGTTGCAACATGTTGAACCTGAGGTTTGATATGCCTCCCTGCTGTTTGACCGTGTGCCTCACTGTGTAACCCGCAAATTAAGAAGGAAGGAGTTTGCGATTACAAGGACAGAAAGTGCTCGTAGCGGAATCTAAGTTGCCACCTGTGCCGGCGTTCCATGACATAATGCAGCAGGAATTCAGCAGCGCAGGTATAAAGCACTGACATACCCCCAAATCTATCTGGCATCTGGCGATGTTCAGTAGTCGTCTGGGCTGCCATAGCTCTGCGAGTCCCACCCCGCTTGGTTGTGACGCTGTCCGCCGCCGTACACGTCCCCCTCTGGGTCATATCCATCATCGTCCGAGCTATCGCAGTTGGAGGGCTCGTCTGCAGGCAGATATTTCCAAGCCACTGCTTGATGAACAGAAGGAAGCCCACACAAGGCACAAAGGCAGCACAGTAAGCACTCAGGACAATTTCCATGTACATTGCTGCAAAATTCCATGGGCATTCGCCTATCGGCGGTCGCCTGCCTTTCAGATTGGCTGTGCATGCGCACCCACCGGGGTAGTCGTGTGCAAAGTACCCCTCCGCGTTAGAGTCCTGGCTGTCTGCATCAGAGTCGTCCACGTCAGACTGCTCCAGCACCACCCAGCTGTCGTCATCCAGGATCTACTCGTAAGGACCGGAATGTCACGGGAGAGCAAAGCATGCAAAGGGGTGGTTAGCTGGGAACAATATCAGCGAAGACATAAACGGCCGGCATGGTTGAATGCTGCTGGCAGTCAACGGCACCATGTGCGTCAACAGGCTGGGTTGCAGCCCATGCAACACGGTCGCTGGTTCACAAGCAGTCTGTGCCTGTTCTGCAGTTGCAAGCCTGGCTGCAGGCATCGCTGTCAGCATGACAGAGCGACACTGAACCGCACCTGCACCACGGGAGCACGCCCGCTTGCACGCAGCTCCCACCAGTCGTCCTCCTGCTCCCCACCCTGGGAATCTTCCTCCACCGCAGCATACAAGTCGTATACATATTCACCGTCGCTGCCGCTGCCACCTCCGTCCTCTTCCACCTCCATGCCACCTGCCACATCCTGCCCACCAGCATGTGCACCTGCTGCTCCCGCGGCAACCTCCTCCTGCTGCTTTGGTTCAGGCAGATCCCGCCCCTGCGCCTGCAGGTACTCCCGGATCATGGGCAGGTAGTTGCAGAGCAGTGTACCCTCATCGTACTGCTGCGCTGCACGCTGCGCTGCGCTGGGTTGGTGTGCCTGGCGCCCTCGCTTCTGCTCCTCCCGCTGCCCCTGCGGCGGCTGTGGAGCGCCAGCTGCACGCCTGTCCCCCGAGGCAGGCATATCGGACTCAGCCGCAGCGCTGCCCCCAGCTCCAGCAATGGGCTCATGCCGCACCACATCATAAACGCTAGCAAGCTCCTGCAGCGGATCTGCCGACTGCTCTGTGATGCTGAAACAGCTGAGCCCTCGCCGCCGACGGATGTGCTCATAACGCGCCGCTTGTCCCGCCTGGAGGTGCTGCACAGCGCGCTCGGCAACGGGTGCTGGCCCTGCAGCTACTGCGCTCTTCACGGCAATGCGCTGCCGCCCCTGCAGCTGCCCACCCTCATGGTCCTGCTGCTCCTGCTGGGGGCTGGCCAGCAGGCTGTGCAGCTGCTGCTGGTTTATGCTGCGCAGCTGAGCTGCGCTGAGCGTGCTGAGCTTGTGATAGCGCTGTATGCGGCGAGCTGGCTGGGCTGCAGCGTGCTGCTGTGAGTCACCCACTGCTGCCTCAACCGCTGCCGGCTCGCCGCCGGCCATGCCGTCATCTTGTTCGGGCTGCAGCCCCAAGCCCGCCATGGCGTTGCTGAGGGTGGTGTGCGCGCGCTTGTGTGGCACATGGATACCCTCCACAACTGCACCAGTTTGCGGCTGTGATGAGTTAGGGAAGGCCGGCAAGTTATCAACGCCTGCAACGGTGCCTTCAAGCAGAGCGGCCGCCGCTCCTAGGAGATGCAGAGCCACAGTCACCTCCGATACGCAAGAGTGATCCCAATTGATAGCAGGACCTCACCCAGGTCTTCTGGAGCGTCAGCCCCACGCTTGCGCTTCACTCTGATGAGCGTCAGCCGACGCTGAGGGGCCGCAGGCTCGATCGAGTCGTCCTTGATGTCCATGATCGCCTCTCACAATTGCAAATTGGCAGCACGCTGCCCCCATAGTCTCGCCGCCGGCAGTACGCTGTCCTGCTGTTTCGGGAGAGAAGCAGGCCAATTTCCATTGTGGGCACTGTTTCAAGGCGAAAAGACTATATTACATATAACGCAATAGGCATGCTGCCCACATTCGCGCTTGCATAGCCGCAGTGCCCAAGCAGCGTGCGTCATGGCAGGTGCAAAGTCACTGTTCGAGGACGGCGATGCGGATAACCAGGAGGAACCACAGCTGCGAGTTAACGAGGAGTATGCCAGGCGCTTCGAGGTGCGCACCTCGAGCAACTCTGTCCAGCGCACTGTCGCTTGAAATGCACATCCACAGTTCCTGTATCCCGGGAAAACCGCCATTCTCGCTCACTTGCGAGCGGGGCACTCTCCGCCACGCTGTCACCGCCGCCGCTGCTGTTGTTTTCGTGCAGCACAACAAGAAGCGAGAGGAGCTGCACCGCCTCCAGGAAAAGTACCCAGAGCAGGCTGCGAAGATCGCCAAGGTGTGCTCACCTTTGCGCAGGCTGGTTGGGGCCCTGCAACTTGCTGGGTCAGCGTGTACGCCTACATCTGCACCCCTGCAGCCTTCCTTTGCGCTTTCTTCATGCGACTATAGCGCGCACAGAGTTCCTCAGTTGTTGATGTCATGGTTTGCTGGCAGGCTGCTGACAACCTTGCCTGCACGTATACATGTTTTTGTGCCTGCCGCAGGAGCATGCTCGGCAGGCGGCTGCTAAAACTGTCAAGACCGCCGCAGCACAGCAGGCGGAAGCAGAGGATGATGAGGTGTCGTCTTCGTCTGATTCGTCAGAGGATGATGACGAGCAGGGGCTGATTGATGCCAAGACGCAGGCGCAGATCTTTGAGACGATCTTGAAGATCAGGCAGCGCGACCAAAGCATCTACGACGCCCAGACCAAGTTCTACAGCACCAGCAGCGACGAGGAGGAGGACGAGAAAGAGGGAACAGGTGCGTGCTTTTTGCGGCGCAAAGGCAGCGGTTGGTGAGCGACAGGGTGGGGGAGAAGTGGCAAGGTTCGCTTACTGGTGAGGCTGCAAACCAAACACGACGTGTTTTACATTGCTGCCCCTGGCTGCTGCCCGCTGCTGCCATTTGCTGCTACATGTGCAGCTGGGCCAGCAGCAAACCCAGTGCCGTTGATAAGACGCCGGTTTAGCTAACACCCACTGCACGCTCGCTACCTGCACTGGTTTGCAGGTAGTGGCAAGGGCAGCAAGCAGGAGCGGCCCATGTACCTGAGGGACGTGATGTACAAGCAGGCCATGGAGGGCGGTGCTGTGTCGTCAGACGAGGACGAACCGGCGGCTGGTGCAGATGCAGCCGAGCAGCAGCCCCGCACGTATGCTCAGGAGCAGCAGGAGCTCAAGCAAGCCTTCCTCACCGCTTTTGAAAAGGAAGTGGGCGGTGAGGGTGAGGATGGCGAGGCCTTCGGCAGCGGCGTGCTGCAACAGCGCCCGGGAAAGAAAAAGAGGCAAGACGAGCAGCGGAGTGGTGGCGCTGGCAGCGACAACGAGGATGTGGGAACAGTTGGCGGAGGCGATGCTGGGCCGCATGGGGCCGCTGATGAGGAGAGGGTGCAGGCGCTGCTGGACAGCTACTTTGGTCGGGATGCTGAGCTGAGCGCGGATGATAAGTTCCTGAAGCGGTACATCATGAACAAGGTGCGCTTGTAGGGCTGAGCCGCTAGTTTTCCAGGCCAAACGGCCCTAAGCGGAGTGGGGACTAAGGGGCGCACAAGATAGAGCTCATGCTGCAGCTTACTTTAGCATAGGTGCCTGGGTTGCAAGCAGCAAACTTTGTGATCTCGATATGGGCTTTGCAACATTCAGTTCGCAGGCGTAGCTCCTGCCAAGCCCCAGCTACTTCTCAATCAACTGCTGATTGCTGCTGTTTCCCGCTGCCGCTCTGCAGGGCTGGGTTGAGGATGGTGATGACGAGGATGGGGAGGGTTATGAGGTTGATGTGCGGGGCGGGCAGGTGGTTGATGACGACGAGGACAAGGAGTTTGTGGAGCAGGCAGGCAAGCACACCGGCCGGGGCAGATAGCTGTCTCGTATGTGCCCCTGCCATTCACATCCCCCTTTCACCACCACGTCAATTGTACAACCATCAGTTTGGAGTGCAGCTGGATGGGTGTCCCGAGGCCCACAACATGCTGCTATGTATGCTGTATCTTGTGTTTGGCTTACCGTTGCATTTATGAGTCCTGCCCTCTGCAGAGCAGTTTGAGCACGCCTACAACTTCCGGTTTGAGGAGCCGGGTGGCGCCACCATTGTCACACACCCTCGTAACGTGCACTGCCTGCACAGCAGCTGGCACACCACAGCACAGCATAGCAGGAGATGCCTCGCCTATAGCTGGGCTGGGTTGGAGACCTGCTGTGCACTGCCCATGGACCTCCGTGCTTTGCCCCAGCAAAGAATTGTTGTCGTTGGGCCCTGCGTCTGTTGGGCATCACCCACTTGATTATTGCGCCACCGGCTTAGGGCTCACATGTCGTCGTGTTCGACTTATGCACACATCCACGTTCACTGTTTGCAGATTGAGGGCACGGTGCGCAAGTCTGATGACCGGCGCAAGCGGGCGCGTGCGGAGAAGGCTGCGCGTCAGGCGGCTGAGGAGGAGGCGCGGCGGGCCGAGGTGCGGCGCCTGAAGAACCTGAAGAAGGCGGACATAGACGAGAAGTGAGTGGGTAGGGTTCAGGGGCTGCGAGGCTTTGTCTGTTTGGGTCTGGTGTGTTCCACCCACAGCAGGGGGGCATACCCTTCCTGGTGCTCGCTGCTGCTGCAATTGGGTGTTCGTCTTCAGCGCCGGTGGCGGATATTGCCAGTGCATCTGCGGACAAGTTCAGCGCGTCTGGAAGACCCTGGGTTGCGCTGCTGCCAACAACACCCGCCCGTCACACATGCGTGAGCTCCTCTGCCTCCACTGTTTGTGTGGCTTGCATGCGTGGTCCCCATCGCCCCATGGACGTAAGCCAAATGAACCTCCCCTTCCCCCTGTTTTGTCAATATCGCCATCCTTGAACCTGCAGGCTGCAGGAGATTCAGGGCGTGGCTGGCAGGGCTGCCCCGCCGCAGGAGGTGCTTGACGCGCTGGTGGCGGGCGATTTTGACCCCGAGGAGTACGACCGACGCATGGCCGTCGCATTTGGGGACGAGTACTACGCGGCGGTGAGAACGGTGGATGGGAGATATTAAAAATGTGTGGGTGTTTGCGAGAGTTGCGTGTGTGTGCGTGCATGCGTTCCCACTCTCATTTCCGCTCCAATCTTTCTCCATCTGTCAGTCTGTCAGTATCTCATTTGCTTTGCAACCCATGTCAAGTCAAGTCAAGTCAAGTCAAGTCAAGTCAAGTCAAGTCAAGTCAAGTCAAGTCAAGTCAAGTCAAGTTCTTTTATGCCAAGCCCGCCCAAACTAAAGTAGGACTAAGATAAAGCACAGCAACCCAAAAGCCAAGTCCAATAAAGTTGTGCTTACCCAACAGGGTGCTGATGAGGAGGACGAGGGTGACCTTGAGGACGAGGCGTTTGAGCGGGAGCTGGAGGCAATGGCGCGGTACGGCTCAGATGATGAGGACCCACAGAGCTTTGCAGCACTGCGCAGGCGCCTGTCGGCACAGCGGCAGCAGGAGGCTGCAGCAGGTGGGTGGTCTGGGCTGGTTGCGCGGGTGAATTGGTGATGTGCGGGCGACGATGTGCATGAGCCCCGTGCTTTATCAGCCCGCCACGGCAGCAGCGCAGCAGCAGGTGGAACGGCTGCCTACTGCACTGCAGACAGCCATCCAGCAGCGCTGCCCCAAAGCTGCCTCAATCAACTCCAACTCCAATGTATCTCTCATGAGCTGCTCCAACCTGCTGGTTTTGCACTTGCTTTGCCTTGCAGAGCCTGCTCCTTTTCGCTGCCAGTCTTGTGCAATACATGCTCACCTTCCACCAAACCATTTGCTTCCTGTTGACGTGCCTGCCTGCTTGCTTATCTGTCTGCCACAGGCAAGGACGTGGAGGGAGAAGAAGATGAGGACGAGGGTGAGGATGCTGGCGGCAGCGAGGAGGCTGACCCTGAGGCTGCTGCCGTTGCTCGCGCCGAGGTACAGCGGCTGTTGGAGGAGTACTACAGGCTGGAATATGAGGATGTGGTGGGAGGAATACCCACGCGCTTCAGGTGGGTGGGAGGGGGCTGGCTGGCTAGGCGGGAGCCCGTAGGATGGCGGGCTGGCTGCTCTGTTGGGTTTTGCTATTTGTGAATTCTTGTTTGGTGTTGTACCCAGGGGTAGTTGCATGGGTGTTCGTTGGGCTTACATGCCATAAGGAAGATGCAATCAAAGTGGGAGCAGTCCACTCACGCTGGGAAAGCGGGGAACAGAAGCGGTGCTAGACATCGCGTGAATGGGTGGTGCAGGGGTGGCGGTGGTAGTGGTGCAGATGTGATTTGACGGGCTGCTTGCAAAGCGATTGCGCGGTACTTCACCACACATGTGCTGCCAGTTTGCTCACACATTTACACGCCCCCAGTCGGCCATTTGCCATTCAGCCAACCAGCCCAGCCGGGCTACCTCTCCAATGCCACCCTTTCGCTGCCCACATCTGGCACCGCCACTTACCTCACGCACTGCTCCCACGTTTGCCGCAGGTACAAGGAGGTGCCTGCAGACACCTTTGGTCTGGGGGTTGAGGAGATACTGGGGCTGGACGACAAGGAGCTGAACCAGGTGGTGGGGCTCAAGCGGCTGGCGCCTTACAGGTGGGGGCAGAGGCGCAGCTGTGGGATAGCCAGGTGGTGGAGCGTTGGGCTGGTTTGGTGCACTGCACTGTGCTGCTTCTTTTGGCAGCATGGGCAGAAGGAAGGGGAAGCAAGCGTGAGTTTGTATTTGGTGGCATTTGTTCTGTAGTAGTGCGTGTTCCGGAGTAGTAGGCCCTGGGTGGGAGCTGGACGCTAGCCACGGCAATGCCTGGCTGGGTGTAGAAGCAGTGATGACCCTCCCATCGATGCAAGCCATCCCAACTGCCGTTCATCACTCAAACTCAATCCGTGCATTCCTAAGCACGTCTCACACCTGCCCGCCCCACTCATGCACACTGTGCAGGGAGGAACACCGCCGCTTCCGACCCAACTACCAGAAACTTAACCAGCTGCGACAGGAACGGGACGAGCAACAGGGGCAGCGGCAGGGCGGCGGCAGGCCCTTTGGCTCCAAGCAGCATCAGCAGCAGTATATGGGGCAACAGAGGCAGAAGCCCAAGTGGAAGGACAGGGGCGGTGGGCAGCCGCGGCAGCAGGATGGAAAATCTCCACAGCAGGATCAGCAGCACGAGCAGCAGCGGCCACAAAAGAGTGCAGAGGAGCGCCGGTTGGAGTCATTTGCGAAGCCCACGCTCAAGAAGGGCAGGGTGGAGGCTCAGGGGCAGCAGCAGTGGCAGGAGGGTGGCGGCAACAAGCGCAAGCGCGATGAAAAGCAGCAGCCTGGCAGCAGTGGGTCGCAGAATCAGAAGCAAAAACAGCAGCAGCAATCCCAGCAGCAGCAGCAGCAGATGGATGGCGGACCAACGTTGAGCAAAGCCCAGAAGAAAAATATGAAGCGCGCAGAGAAGCGGGCTGCCAAGCGGGCAAAAGTGGGCGGCGGCAAGGGGGGCGAAGCTGGCATAGCGGGGTTGCTATAACCAGGTTTGCTTTTAGCTGCAATGATCTAATTACTTACATGATTCTTCTACAAGCATATGCGCGTATAAATTGTGTAACGCCTTCCATGGTCAAGCGTGCCTTGCAAGTGGAAGGAACTGCGGAGAACGGTGCACGTTGAGGGCAGCAGCATGCGGCATGTGGTCTGACCGCCGACCACTGCAGCAGCAGCTGGACTGCCACCCACCTTTTCACAGCGTCTCAAACATGCCTTGTCTCACGGGGACTCAGGCCGCTCTCCGTCAAGGTTCTTCTCCCACCAGCTCAGCAGGCCACCAGCTCAGCAGCTCTTCCCCGTTTAGAAGCCTGTGTGCACCCTTGTCCGTGCCACACTGCGCAACTTATCACACTTTGTCAGCTTTTAGCGAGCATCCATGGCGTGCGCTGCCACACGCACCCCCGTGGCTGCCAGTGCCGGCACCTGCTCCAGCCAGCGGCGGGCACGAAGAACTGCTTTCGTTCCATTTGCACATCGCCGCGCCGCCGGGAGCAATGCGCACCTGATCGCTCAGCGGGCGGCAAGGCTACACTGCGATAGGCCGTCCCAGGGGCGCCTGGAGGTCCGGGCAGACGCTGGCAATGGCGCAGTCAGTGCAGGCGACGATGTTGAGAACCTGGTTATCATTGGCAGTGGTCCGGCTGGATACACCGCCGCCATCTATGCCGCCCGTGCCAACCTACGCCCGTTGGTGTTTGAAGGCGTCAATGCAGGTGGGTGGCAGGCTCTGTGCAGCTTACAGTTGAAGCAAGGCCCTCGAAAGGAGTTGTTGGCATGCAGGGCTGGCCCAGACAGATTCCGTATGCTCGCTTCCAGATGCTGCAGCTCGGCGCCGGTGGCAATGCGGCTGTTGCAGCTTCCCCCAGCTCTTTCCCTCCGCCAACCTTTGCTATTGCTGCTTCTGCTGCACCTGGCATGCCTTTAGCAGCTGCTCTGCTCTAGCTAGCTGTTAGATGCTGCCACTGCACACCAAAGTGGCACACTGGATGGCATTGAAGGCTTGCTGAGCCACGCTGCCGCAATGCCTACTGCGCCCCAACGCAGGCGGTGTGCGCGGCGGTCAGCTGATGACCACCACCGAGGTCGAAAACTTCCCAGGCTTCGCTGAGGGTATTACTGGGCCAGACCTGATGGACCGTATGCGAGCCCAGGTGGGTGTGGGTGGCAGCGGTGGTGTCTGCTTGTTGGGCTATGCTGAGGTTGCACTCGTTGCACGCTGCTGATATCATTGAGAGGGAAAAAAGCGCTTCCCCATTTTTCGGTTGAATCTCCATTGCTCTGTGCGGGCACAGCTGTAAACGTCACCCCTCCTGCCGTTTGTAGCGCCGCGATGCCAGCTACAGCCTGCACACACACAATGCACCCATGTTCAGCCGTGCCTGTTGTCCCATTGCGCCCCGCCCACCATCCATGCACGCTCGCAGGCTGAGCGGTGGGGTGCACAGTTGAACACTGAGGATGTTGAGAGCGTGGACTTTTCCTCCCGCCCCTTCACCATCCGCGGCACCGACACCACTGTGCGGGCACACAGCGTGATTGTGGCCACGGGCGCCACCGCCAAGAAGCTGGGCATCCCCTCGGAGGACAAGGTAGGGGCAGACTAGATTGGCATTTGGTTATATATGATGCTTTCTTGCCTGTGTGTGGGGAGTGAGGGCTGGGTGGGGTTAACATGACACGAGGCGCGTGCGCCCTTGCGTGTGTTGTGTATCGTAACCGCAACAGCTGGGCGGCCATTCACCTGCGCCAGTCATCAGGCCGTGCCTCGTTCAACCTTCACCTTTATCTCCTTGTGCAGTACTGGAGCGCGGGCATCTCTGCCTGCGCCATTTGCGACGGCGCATCGCCCATGTTCAAGGGCGGGGAGCTGGCGGTGGTGGGCGGCGGCGACACAGCAACTGAGGAGGCGGTCTACCTCACTAAGTATGCCTCACATGTGGGTATTGAACTCAAGCAGCAACTATTGATGGCAACTGAGATTATGGGAGCAATGTTGCTGTGGATATGGGGCGCAGTGTGGTTGGCGCGATATCAGTGTGGGTGGGTGAGGTGGAACGTGGGTGG